>PVKH010009384.1:8424-18966 GCA_004027955.1 Chaetophractus vellerosus
ATCTCAAGTAGTAAAATGCAAAATAGTCAACACTCAGACATAAATATGTGTGCATACACAATGTTTTAGTTTGCCAAAGCTTCTGAGGCAAAGTACCAGAAATGGGTTGGCTCTTATAAAGGGGATTTACATGAGTAAAAGCTTATAATTCTGAGCCTGTGAAATGTCCAAATCAAGGCACCATAAAGTTGCTTTCTCATCAAAGGCAGCTACTAATGATCCTGTTGTCTGGCCATATAGTAAAGCAAGATGGTGGCTGATCTCTGCTGAGTTCTCTGACTCCCTCTCCAGGCTTGTGGGTCCAAGTTAATGTGCTCTACAGTCAAATTACTGTCTTCATGGTGAATGCTACAATTATTGGCTAGCTGATATCTGTCTGTACATTTTCTCCATTGGCTCTTTTGAATATGTCAGAAAATTTTATTTGCATTATTGATTTATTTATAAGGATTTCTGTGACTCAGGAGAAAATAAAAGGCTTTCACAGTTAGAATAATTTACCATAGGCTCATACAATTCTATAACTACATAAAAAGATTGCAGGTAGCAATTTTCCAAGAATTTTTTCTACTAAGTTCCTACTTTTAGTAATTTTAGAAAAGAAAAATTATTATTCATGTTTTTTGCCCATCTTATTCTATGGTGTTGTAATGAATAAAGTAGCTGTTTTTAAAAATTTGAGAGGGATTTCTATAACTTATTTATATCATGCTTCAAGCCTAGGGACACAACTCCTGAAAAATTTATGTCAGTACTTAAAAGGATATCATTTTCTCCATGATAGGACAAAAGATATTAGGGCATTTGATCCATTCACACATCTACATTTATCTTGAATTTTGCAATTGGAGTGTGTCCAAGAAAATTTCTCACTTTATTAAATTTACTGGTGCTTTCTACAAAGTAAGAATCAGCATTTATATATAAAGATCCTGGTACAATAATCACACCATTAGAGTCAGAAGCATGTATCAATGAGAAAAAAAGAGACTCAGAAGCCCTTATGGCACTATTGCCAGTCTAAAATAAAATATCAGCCTTGTCAGTTTGTACCATGAAGTTGATAATTTATCATCTATTTCTTCACTTTGCTATTGCAACTTTTTCTTCCATTTATTTAATCCTCAATTTATTATCCCCTAAAATCTGGTTATATATTTTAGAAATTTCTTCTCCATTTTATATGTAATAATCATTTTTCATTTTTTTCTTATTTATAAATTTCATTGAATGCCAATTTTGTGTCTGGAACTTTGTTATGAACTCAGAATAAATAATTAATAAAACAGGAAAAAAACCACAAGATAACGTTCCTTCTAGTATTGACCTTAGAATCTTGTAATAGTCAGATAACAAAGAAGGGAAGTGATTAATAAAGTAATCATAGAGTATGACAAGTACTATTAATCCTGCAAATAGAGCCTGGAACAGAAAATAAGAGGAAGACTTCTGTGGATGAAGGAAGCAGAGAAGGCCTTTTCCAAAGGTGATATTTAAGCTGAGATCTAAATGATGAGAAAAGTGCTGGTATATGTGAAAGGATGCAATTGTGGAGACGTTGCCACATGATGTGTCATGGGAACACAGGTTCAAGAAAAACAGATTTTTAGTAAGTGACCACTTTATTTCTTATATAGCACAACGTGCCCAAAAAGATCAGGGGAAGAGATCCCATTAAGGCTGTGTCCCCAGAGAGGCCAACTCCTCAGGTCAGGGTCTGCAAATCTACAGGTCTTGATTCCTTTTGGAGATGAGGGACATGTGTCCTGCCCTAGTCTTTGTGTTTATACTTCCAAGAATGAGGGGGCCCTGCCAATGAGCAAAAAACATTCAGCAAGCAACCTTTGTGCCCTAGCAAACAGCTGGATCTGATTGAGATTTAACATCATCCCAAGGTTTAATGTCCACCTGAAATTTATAATTACATATCCTAAATCATTTAATAGTTCCCTTTAAATAGACATGTCAGTTTTCTCCACTTTTTCACTATCATAAAAAATATTCTGAAATAGAACCTGCATGCATAATTTTTTTCCCATTACTTTTTAATCTAGAATTGATTTCTTGGAGTAAGAAATATTAGACCTAGGGACATGACCAACTATGAAGTCCTTATTGCATAGTTGAAATTCATTTGCAGAATATTTTTAAAGCAAAACATGCTTGCAAATACTGAATTATATAGCTCTCATGCATCCTTGCTAATCTTCCATTGAAAATATTTTACATATTAAATTGTACTTTTTAAATTTTTCCCTGAAATTTTATTGTGATTAGATTTGCTTTTTTTTTTGAAAAAAAAATAAACTTTGTGGTATCCTGTAAATTAGGGTGGTTTTATTTCCTTAAAATATCTGTTTTCAGAACATATTCAAAGAATATTTCATAATCTTATTTAAATGAGTACTGATTTTCATCATACCCCTGAAATATAAATATAATTGAAGTTATACAATAGGGAGTTTCAGGAGTTTCAAATAATTTGGGTGTATATACATTCAATCATGCTGTTTGTTTTTATTTTCCACAGGATGTTATTCCTCTATAGGTTTTTCATAAAGAATCTGTTTTTTCTTATGCAATTAAGTTTCAATGTAGCATGGGTTAAAAACCAGTCAGGGTGTATCACACTGCAGCCTCAAATATTTCTTCATCTCTGGTGATTCTAAAATCACTACATCATCCCTAATTTCACACTGAAATCATTTGATGTTTCCTACTCACTCTGAAACAAGGTAAAATTTTTAAGGATAACTAAATCTGCAGCTTAGCCTTATCAACTGGTGTAATGAAAATGAAATGCCAGGTAGTAGGCACTGATATTTCAAGTCTCTGGTCCTCTGTACAAGCTTCATTTTATTCCTTTTTTTCTATGGAAGAAAATATTATGGAAGTGATTGGAAAGTCTCCATTGATATACAATTGGAAGACATGTGCCTAGCATGACAACAGTCATAAAAACATGCTGTGTGTGTGTGTGTGTGTGTGTACAGAAGGGGTCTATGCATTCAATATGTGACTAACAAAATTGCCCATCTTTAAGGCTGGGAGTTTCCATTAATCTAACATGAAACATAATTATGACATATATATCCTTTGCTTGACTAAAATTTATCTATCACCAGTGCAATCCCTATGCTATTTGCAGGTATATTTTTTCACCCAGTTGTCAAATTGGATTCATGAAGAAATGAACAACATGACAGATTTCAATCTGCTCAGCCTGATAAAGAATTGAGACATCCAGAAATGTTTCTATCTTGTATTTACAGTTGCCTACTTTCTTATCTTGTCAGGCACCCTACTTGTTGTAGTGACAATCACCTCCAGCCCAGTGCTGGGATGCCCCATGTAATTATTTTTTATGTTTGATTTTCTTGTCTTTCATAGATCTCTGCTCCTCATCTACCATTGACCTCAAAGTGATATTTGTTTCACACAGAGTAAAACCATCTCCTTCAGTAGGTGCATGGCTCAGCTCTTTGTGGAACATTTTTTTTGTGTGGGAGTTGAGATTCTCCTGCTCATGGTGATGGCTTATGATTGCTATGGAGCCTTCTGCAGACCCCTGCACTACATGATCACAATAAGCTGGTGGATGTGTGTCCTCCTGGTGGCCATATCCTGGGCTGGAAGATTTCTTCTTTCCCTGAATCAAATCATTTTCATTGTGTGGTCAACCCTTTGTGTCCCCAGTGTCCTTGACCATTTCATGTGATATCTTTACCCTCTGCTGAAGCTCTCCCACATTGACACACACACATCCTTGGACTCTGTTGTTGTCAGCAGTGGGATGCTGTGCATGCTCAGTTTTCCTATTCTTATCACCTCCTATGTCTTATTCTTTGCTCCCTCAGAACTCACAATACTGAAGGACAATAAAAAGCTCTCTCCACTTTGCCTCCCATATTACTGTAGTCATCTTACCCATTGTGCCCTATATATTTGTGGACATGGTAAATGAGAACATTCCCCATTGATAAAGTGCTGGCTGTATATTATACCACAGTAACCCCCTTGATAAACATTTTAGTCTCACCCTAAGAAACGTGGAGGTGGAAAATGTCATGGTAAACTTTGGAGATAAAAAGTGACCTTGAATTAATGTGAATAAACAAGATGAAACAAATTTTTTTCATATGTAAACAGTGTGGCTAATACAAATTTTAGTCTCACAATCAGAATTTGTAGGATTAAGTATATTATATCCATTTGCTATTTGGAATATTTAATATTTCCTCATTCTTAAATACTATTACTTGATGAAATAACTAAATAACTTCCAAGCAGAACCTTCCCTGCATTTAAAAATTATTTGTAAAAGGGGTATTTTAACTGATATAACATTATCATAATGCTTGAATAAATCCATGGTATATTAATCAGTGGAACAAAACTCTGCAAACATCTAGGTATATATTTTATAAGAAATAGACAAAGTACTTAAATATTTAAACACAAAGGATGATGGATAAATATTTTGTTGAAAATTCATGGTTCTAATGCCAAATGCTAAAGTCATGATGAACTTTTTATTTTGAGAGACAGGAATAAACCATAAATGAATGGATAGGGGGATAAAAGAAAGTCCTAAGGCAGAACTCATTCCAAAATTAATGTGCTGTGTTGCATGACTTAAGGAAGCACATTTTCAAAGTAATATGGGAGGGTTTTTGCAAGAGTCAATTTTTTTTTTGGCTAAAGCAAAGGAGGGATAGATAATTATTTGAGGTACAGCCATAGAGCAAACTTGTACATGATATACCCAGATAAAAGTTATACATGGAGAAATTTTTCTTTCAAAAACAGCTTACATAGCCCTTCATTGCCAAAATAAATTTTATTGGGTAGATTTGTGCCTCTTTAAGTAAGATCAGAAGAATATAAGAATAAAAGTAGCTGGTACAAAAGACAAGGTATCCTATCTGAGTTTTCAAGACAGTGTCTGTACTTTGAAATTTTAATAGAAAATTGCCTATCAGTTGCAAACCAATGAAATGGGAAGTCCTTTGAGATGTAGACACATTACAACTCTAAGAGAAAGTTTCCAGATAAAAGAGGAAGATCCAGATCAAAGCCAGGGCAGAAGTCTGCTGAGCTTAGTGACTACTGCTATTTCTTAGGCACTGAATTAACACATATTATTCCAAAGCCAGTCTAAATTTATTAAAATAAATATACATTACAAATAGATTAATATTCAAAAGTTAAGTAAATGATTCATTCCAAATGAGAAATCATGTTTTTTTCCAATGGCGGCTCTCCCACTTGTTGATCACCAAATATCCATGTGTTCCCATCATATTTTCAGCTCTCTTGTATTTAAGTAAGACCATGTGCCTTGCTCACAGAAGTGATGGGTGCCATGCTTAGTGTGAACTGCTGAGGAGAAAATGTGCTACTAGCCAACTATATTTTACTGTGTTTAACCCAGCATGGAAGGCTGAATTAAAATGGATTACTGAGTATCTACATGGTAGATAACTGCCTTACAAGATCACCACTCTCAGGGGATTTTACTTGATCAGGAAATAAAATTGAATGTGCTTAGTCAAGACATTTCATGATTCATTTTTTTATGACAGCAAATGCACTTTATTCTGATGAGTGCAGTGACTAAACTCACCTTTAGAAAGACCTGTAAGTATTAATAAGATAACAGATTAGCACAGATTTTGCATTATCTTGAGTCTCAAATAGGGTAAAATGGATAAATAGCAATCCTTACAAATCAAAATCCAATTAGTGTCTCTCACTGTTGTCCTTTCATCTCAAAAAGAGACTGCTCAACCTACTTGTCAGGAAAAGAGAGACCAACACAGGATCATACTCTCATCCTCAAACCTCCACATCCATAAATGTCTTATAAACACTTTTACCTTTATACATTCTGGCCCCATGTGTAGAACATGTGCAGGGCTTCTATATAATTTTAATAAGTCAACATTTGACATACAGCTTCTTCCTTTCTCCTCAGAAATATTCCTTCTAGGGCCCATTACCATAGAACCCACAAAATGTTTACAGGTCCTGTTAAGCCCAAGAAGTAAAAGAAAAGGGGAGGGATTACAAATCCAGATCCTATCTTGTCTGTATGATAATGAAAGTTAAGTTTAGAGTTGCAGTTAGAGCTACTGATGAACTTCAGAGTTAGAGCTAGAGTTAGAGATTGAGTTAGAAATAGAGTTGCAGTTGTTAGAGTTATTCTGTGTCATTGCCAGGAAATTCTCACTCTGTCTCTGCTGACATTGTTTTACAGAGACAGAACTAAAACCAAGGAATCCAGTTGTCAAAAACCATTTCCTACATAAGCAAATAAGTGTTTCACTGGATTCCCAAGAGCACTCACTTCTTGTTTAAAGAAATTTTCTAATGGTGCATTTTCTGTATGTGGGTAGATGCCTACACCACCCTTCAACATCCCCTTAAGTATTGGAACATCCTGAATACAAAGTGCCATGTAAATGACACCAACCCAAATGAGAATCAAGACAACATCATTGGCTGCAGGAGAGGAAATGGAAGTAGAGCCCTCTTCTCTACACAGATTCTCTCTACATCTTCTAGGTATATTTTGTCAAGGGTACCTGTCTCAGTGTGATTTTCTCACTGACTTCTGCATGTAAACATATACCCTTATTTCATGCCTGATGGCTTTCATGTGTAGGGTGGAAGAAAAGGCTCAAATCCTCCAAATTTATTATGATATACTGAGTCCTAGGCACTCATATGAAAAAAAGGTACTATATTCATGCCTTTTAAATCATCCAGCTGAGGGTGAAAACTGCTGGAACTCCACTCTCCTAAATTCTCTCAATCAATCATTAATTAAAGGTCATGCAAAAAAGATCACATTCACACAGGACATTCAGGAAGTTTTTATTTATGATTTAAGAGTTAATATTTTAAATAGACAAGTAATATGAGAAAAAATCTTATATATGTATTCATATAGTTAGCATTTTTAGTTAACTTTATACTTTTGTATAGATCGATATTTCCAAGTAGAATAACTATTCACTATTTTTCTGCCTGAAGGACTTCCTTTAATATACTTTGTATTACACATCTGCTGTTGATGAATTCTTTAGCTTTTGCATGCATTAAAACATTTATTTTGTGTTTGTTTTAGAAACAGCTTCTTGCTTTGTATGTATTATACCTAGATAATTTTTTTCTTCCAGAAATTTTTCTTTAACATAGTTCTCTACTGTTTCCTTACTTGCTTTGGTTTTGACATGAAGCATGATATCATTCTTATCTTCTTCACCCATACAACCATATCTTTTGTAACATCTACTTTGAAAATAGGACTCTGATGTACAAAGATATTAAGTAATTTCCCAAGATGACAAAGAATCCAAAAAATTACAACCAGGAGTGCTATATTAGTACATATATCTGCCATGAAAACATGTTTCTCAATTTAATTTAGAAAATATTTTCCAAGTATTTCCTATGGAAAATACACCAATTTGATGGTTTATAATTATATTTCTCCCAATAACCCTGTATTATAGTTTGATAGGCCCTGGTAAGTTAATTGACACACATATTGTCATATATTAGTAAGAAGAAGAATTTTGAATAGAATGGAAGTTCATTTCTTTGATACAGACTACTAAGATGTTAGCATAGCCCATTCATATAGAAGAAGTCCCTGTACCAAAATCTAATTTTCTCCTTAGACTTTCCTCTGCACTGCAGCCATAAAAATTTTCAAAATCAAAGCTGCAATATTGTGCTTAGGCAGGTCGCCAGGATGGGGGCCAAATGTAGAAAAAGAAGTTAGGGGATGTTCTATTTTCTCTAACCTCTCTGTCCTGTTCAGCTTCTATACATTTGACCTGTCTGAGGAGTAAAGCCTGCCTGATTCTGTGATAGAACCAAAGCTCTGAAACTATCCAGAAGTAGTTCTCATGATATTCACATTTCCTTTATCTCCAACAACCTTTTCAGAGAATCTCAACTTCACTGGCAAATATTTTAATGGAGAAATCAAATGTGCATAACAGATTTCAGTGTTATAGAGATCTGTGTATTTATTGAATACTTCAAAATTTAGTTTTCCATTTTCCTAATTTCTTTATTTGTCCTGAATCTTAATAATAATGAGAAAGAAGATTTGATAAATATATGAGTTGCAACAATTAATCCTGGAACCTGGGTCAGTCACAACTTGACCACTCATTTCCTGTAAAGAAGATGGCAACAGACAAAAACTAGTATACTCTAGGCCAGACTGTATTCTCAGCATCGCATGCATAATCTCATATCACACCACAGCAATCCTATTAAATAGTTTCCCTCTCACACCTTTTCTACATATAAAGCAAATTAGGCATAAAGAATCTGAGAAACTTGCCCAACCTTGCATAGATAGTAGGGAAGCTAGGCAAAGGAAGTGTAGCTTATTATACTCTAAAGCTCTCATTCTGAAGTATGATTCACATGTTTAATATTTTATTGCAATTCTCTAATCTACATGTGTTTATCCTCAGGGCATCAATGGTAGAATAATAGGTTTTGAGTGACCGAGATATTTTCACTTGTACATTGATCAATCTTCCTTTAACTCAGTGAGACAAGTATTAGGATTGTTACATATCATCTGACTGGCTCATTTGGACCCATACTCTCATGACTAAACATTATGTGCCCCATGTGCCTAGGACCTCTTCCCAACCTCAGGCATAAAGTCCTGATAATCTACCACAGCTGGCTCTCTGACCCTCTTGATCACAGAGGCATTCTCAAAGAGAATGGTATTAACTGGGTTGGCTGCCAGTTGGCCAAAACTGTTAATTCTATCCCTCTGGGGGATGAAAGATCAGAGTATACTTAAATCTTTGCACTGAGCAAGGATATCTGTCTTTATGCTTCTTGTAATCATGCACAAAAATGCTGATAAGGATAGGATCTAGGGATTTTTGTGCGTAGAAGACTATTTAACATAACAGGACAGAATGCAGGGGCTATTTGATGCTAAGTTTCCAACTCATTTGCACCCAGGCTCCAGGGACAAAAAGAGCTATCACCAAAAGAGCCCTCAGTGTCTATTAAAAAGACTGAAAGGCCTAAATTTAGGGACCTGTCACTCTGGGGCAATGTTAATTTATTGCTGAGTTCAAAGAACCTGCAAACTCTAACTTTTCCCCTTTCACATAGTTTGCTGTTTTCATGGTTTTCAATCAGACTAGAGTTTTAATCAAGTGGCCTATGTAGTATAATTCATCTGGTCACCTAGAAAGAGAGACCAGAAAATGGTCAGAAAGCCTTGGGGAGATATATCCTTCAATGATTTTGTGTTGCCCCATCAGTTTCTTTTAAAGATTAATGCCTTGGAAGTTCTGAAGATGTGAAGAAACTCACATCTGAGCTAGAATGCTTGTGCCCCACATTCACAGGATGGTTTGAGTTTACAGAACAAAAATAAACCCAGCACACGAACTTAGATTTATTGAAGAAGTCAATCTTTGCAATAATTTTCAAGTCACAAATTGAGGAAAAGAAATACTATATTTAAGGTAAAAATGGATAAACTACAAAGTAGCTGTTAATGATGGGTCAGTGGTTGCTAAGTCCATACAAAACATTCTCTAAAATTAAAATGCCTTGTCATAAATTGAGCCTGTTACTCCTCCAAATACATTCAGAGAGGTGGGTGAAACCACTACTTCTTTATTTGTATTTTCTCTTAAATTCATACTAAGTTCTACAATTTTCAAGTAAGTAAAATTTATGCATTTATTTCTATTATCATTTTACTTTAAGAATCATCACTGCCATATACATTAACTTAGAAAAGCAGTCACTCAAAGTGTGCAGAGACCTGAGATAAGAAAATACAACTACTTTTATTAAATTTTACATATTTTAAAGTCGTTATGTTATTTTGATAATAAAATTGGATCAGAAAATTCATGAAACAAGCCCCCAAATTGTGGTTTATACAATAATTCAGTTAATACTACTTATTTTTTTAGATAATATTCATGTACATTTGCCATTATATGTGTGTGACAGTCAAATATATAAATGTGTATGTCTTGAATGTTCCATTCAGTAGTATATTGAAATTAATTTCCTCATAATTAATACTTCTTACAAAACATCTTAATGTCACCTGATATTTTTATTACATATCCTAATTCATTTTAATGTTCTCCTTTATCTAGACATTTGGATTTTCTCCATTATTCACTACTATAGAAGAATTTGTGAAATAAAAACTGTATGCTTAATTTCGGCCCATATATTTTACCTAGAACAGGTTCAAATGAGTAAGTGATACTGAAGAAAGGATATGACCAATTGTGAAGCTCTTATTATACAGAGTCAATTTATTTACAGAATATTTAGTATCCAAAACAGTCACAAGCATTGGATAATATATCTAGTATACCTATGGGTTAATTTTTGATTAGCTAAACTTCATTCTAGATTTCTTTAATTGTTTACCAGAGGATTTTTGATGTCTTATTTTTCCAAAATAACCTTTTTAAATTCCTTTTGCTCACTTTTTATAATGATGTGGGTAGA
>PVKH010009385.1:0-18857 GCA_004027955.1 Chaetophractus vellerosus
GCCCTGCTGCTCGGCGGCCGCCCCCGCCTCGCAGCGCCCCTTCTCCCCAAGCCGCGGGGTCTGCAGTGAGCGCGAAGAGGCGGACTCGGTTTTGAGGAAGAACGACAGTCAGAGGCAGGGAAGGAGGTTCTCGCTTTACAAACAGGAAGCCAAAAACCACTGACACACTGTAGCTTTTCTGGTTGTACTCGGAGGCGGGCCGGACCTACATCTTGACAGTATCTCCCATACCCTTTCCATACCTATTTCCCTCCGGGTTCGCGAAGTGCCCCACTTCCTGCACCCGCTTCGAGTTCTGTAAGAGTACACGCAAGCCTTTCCACGGGTGAAGACTCACTTTTTGAACCTGAGACCAAAGTGGAATTGAAAGGCAGTTAGAATTTCATCCTTGTCTCCACGCCCTCTTTTCGTGTATTTGTACACCCTACATGCAAGGATTGCGTAAAAACTGGCTTCATTCGTGAGGCTACAAAATTCCAATCCCACGGAATCTCGTGACCTTACGGGGATGAAGGACTGCTGCGGGCGCTTAACTTGCTAGCTGGGCAAGGCTGGAACAAAAGCCAGTGCCATTCCTGATGCCGGGTAGCTTTTCACCGCGGGCAAAGGAGTAGAGTTTGCGGCCAGAAAGTTTTCCTGTTTGGGTCATGTTTTCACAAGGGTACCATATCGGCCTGGGATGGGTAGAGCGAGGACGCGGGGTGCGCGCTTGGGTTATGATACACCCACAGGTGGAGGCAAACCTAGCATCCTGACGTTACCTGGAAGGAGGCAGCAAACCCAAGCCGAGGCTTACTTTTGGAAATGAAAAGATAATGCTTTCTTGAAAAGGCAGAGACATCAACTGTAAATTTCATAGTGACTCTCAGTTTAGCAAGTCAACAACAGATTTCAAAAATGATTGCCTGAAAACAAAACAAAAATTTTTTTAAAATGCCTGAAAATAGAATTTTTTCCTATCAATTTTGTAGCAATAATTTAGGTTTATGATTAAAGATCTATATAAATGTCAAAGTTATGTACAGAATATAAATATACTCTAGCTTCATCTCCTATTTCGTGTACGCATCTTCCACTGATACCAGTGGGAAGTATGTGTGATGAATATAATAAAAATAGCCTTAAATTTTAAGGAGTTTTGTGTAAATTTTATGTATCACAAAGAAAGAAGGAAGAATTAACATGACCTTCTACAAGTTGCATTTCTTTTTAAAATAATTAGTTTAAAGCTTCATATTGACCCCTGAAATAAAAGAGTAATTTAACTTAGCTTATGTGCCAGATAAAATCTTGAAAATAGAGGTTGCAAAGAAAATGTTGCTCTTTGGCTGCTAGATTATAACTGTGCTCTCGTGGGGGCACTGGGCAATTAAATTTTAATCTCAGAAAGAGCTCTCTATTTGGAAAGTCTTAAAGTAAAGCTATGATCAACCAGAGCCATATAATAATAATGATGATGATAAAAATAAAGATGAATAGGATTCTTTTCTGTTTTGTTACTGTTGTTTACCTTCTTGGGGCCAACATGTCCAAAGTACTAAATATCATTAGCTCTCTTTCTGCCTGGCTTGGGTTAAGAAGGCAGTCTAAGGGCTTTGCCTGTTTTGATTTGTCTTCTTATCTTATGCATGTACAAAGATAGGCATTAAAAACAAACAAAAAACAAGCAGGAAAACAAATAGCAGGGTGGTGAGGTGAAATAGAAATCTCCCATTGCACCAGGATGCTGTGGAGGGCACTGGATTCTGTGTGGGTCTCCAATAGCCTGTTGATGGAGGCAGTGAAGTTCTCACTCAGACAGCATGTAGGTAGCACAGGCTTGGGTTTGAAGCTGCCTTACCTCAGGTGACAGATTGTTTTTGCACAAGTACTCAAATAAGCTCTACCATCACCCCCCACCACCGCCACTTTATTTATACAGTCTCTCCCTTTCCCCAAAGAGTTGGTGGGAACTTTGACGTCACCATAGAAAATTCGTCTCAGTTAAAAAGGTGTCTTCCTAAATAGTTCATTTGCTGTACTTGGAACTGAGGTCCTGGTTAACACTTTTTAAAGGTAAGTTTTACTTGGCAAGTTCATTTTCAAGTCCTAAGATAGATTGACTTGAGAATGATGTAACCATTTAGGCACAAATCATTTTGAAAACGCTTTTTCAAGATTTCAAAATGGTGGTGGTCTGTCTTAAACTGGGTGGAACTTGTTTTGTTTTCATAATCTCTTCACTGTATTAGCACCATCATGACTTTCAAGAGTGTGCTTAGTTTACACACAGTTTATAGATTGCATAAATCTGCGTGACCCCTGCTCTAAAAAGTTTATCATATAAAATCATTTGATAATGAACGTATTAATTGCTGAGTATTGGGGAAAATTGCAACCCATCCAAAATATTCTCATTCTTTCCTGGAATAGATCTAGGTAAATCAACATATTAGTCCAATACTAAACTTTGTTATAAATGAACCAGGTTTCCCATTTCTTATTGTGATGAAGGCAAATTACTGGCTCTGTATCCAGTTTTTTGGCAAGCTTGTAATACCAAACCACTTCTAAATCTTTCCTACATTAACCTTTTCTTTGGCTTCTCCTGTTCTGCTATCATGGGGGAGAGAACTGATTGACAATCTGTTGGAAAACCTTTCATAGCCCACACAAGGTGTGCCTTGAGTTTGGAAAAACTTTTTGAAAGTTCATGTCTAAGTGCTTCACACATGCTTGTCTTTTTCTTTTAATTCTCAGGAAGCTTTTTTTTTTTTTTAAGGTTCAATGCGTGTTTAATTTATTTACGTTCTTTGGTTGTGGTACATTTTATTTAGTACTGGGCAACCAGAGATCAGTAAAGTAGAAGCATGGTTAGTTAATCATTAATCATAATCTACACAGTGCTCGTCAGGCTGATTTCCTTTTCAGGCAGGTAGTATATTTGATACTTTCCATCTGTTCCATTAGAATTATAAGGGCAAGCTTTAGAATCTTTGTGGATTTTCTGCCACCTGATATGAGGAACATGAGCAGTTCTGTAAAATGACATTTCTGTAAGATGTTATTTTAACATTAAATAGAGTTATATAGAATTATTTTCTAAATGTCTCTCAGGCCAATAGCCAACTGTTGTTAAGGTTTTCTGACAGGGTTCTTCCATTCAGTTGAGAAAGTAATGGGAGTTTACTTTCTTTACTTCTCTCTCTCTCTCTGCTGGTGTCTTAGAAGGGATCTGGTCTGAGAAATCATTTTGCACATTGCATTGTGATTCTTGAACACATTTGAAGTATGGAATTTTATTTGTGATACGTGCTATATGTTTGTTAATTAACAGTCCTGTACTGTATTCTTGAGCTTAAGAGGACTAAATTCTGTCTTCTTTCTCCACATTACACTTGATAAAGAACTGTGAAATCAATTACTTGGTCATCACCAAACTCTTTAAAGAGGAACTTGTTTAAAACTCAGCCCCAAGATTTTCATAGTATCTGCCTTTTAAGTCTCTCAAATAACTTTGCATTTTTCACCCTATTATTCAGAGGCTGATTATTGAGTTTTCAGATCCTGTAGCTGCTTGTTTCTTTT
Organism: Chaetophractus vellerosus; assembly: GCA_004027955.1. NCBI lineage: Eukaryota > Metazoa > Chordata > Mammalia > Cingulata > Chlamyphoridae > Chaetophractus > Chaetophractus vellerosus. Next base: position 3,568 of record PVKH010009385.1, read on the forward strand.
TCCTTCCCCCTCCTGCTGCCAACCTTTTGGTCATTTCACTGATCTTTAGCACCTTTCCCAAAGAGTGGGAAGAAGCAATAAGAAGAGAAGAAATTTAATTTTGGTGCTTCCGATCTTGTAACTAATGAAACACCTGGATACATCCAATTTTGGATTAATTATGGATTTCATTTTATACACTGTTTATTCATTAGCACAAAGAATAGAGAATAGACTAAATTTTCATTTATTTGTTCTTCCATTCAGCAATATTGGTACACAGTCTATAGTGCTTTCATAGACATTAAAATGCTATATCACACTTTTGTGTCCAAGACTTAGACAATATATATCTTTTGTAGATTTTCAACATTCTTTTAGACAGGTTTAAGGGGATAACAGATTTTTTTGTTTTCTAATCAATATTAGGCTTGATGCTGCTGACTTCTCAGCAGCTTCAAGCTGAGTTACATTCTCTAGGTCAAACAATATGCTTTACTTTCCTGTTGTTTAACATGGGTATCTGGAAATACTCTGACTTACAGATGTCTACTTCAAAGTTGTACGTCCCCCAAATTAGGATTTCATTAAAAAACACAGCATACTTTTAAGACAGATGCATTACAAAAAATCCATTCTTCATGTATGAAAGTTGGAAATGTAGCTTCTGCAAAATCAGCTATTGCCAGGAACTGATTATTTCCTCTTAATTTTTTTTTTTTTTGTTAAATCTAAGAAAGTTTTAAAGAGCCAAAGAAATAAGTTTGGATAAAATTACTCATTAAATGGAGATGATAGCCTGTTGTATAATACTTCAAAATCTTGGGGTCCCATTGAGTAGATAGGAGAAGGAACTCACGATTGTTTTTAAGGTCTACCTGGCTATTTTGTTAGTTACACATTTAAGGGACTTTTGCTTTTAAAAAAATTTTTATTATATATATCCCGCCCCCCCCCCATTCTGCTTGTTCTTGCTGTGTTCATTTTTTGCGTTCTTCTGTGTCTGCTTGTCTACCCCCGTTGCAGCAACCCGCCGAGTCAGCTCACTGCGTGGCAGCCTTACCTGCTCGCGGGCAGATTGCCCTGCCATGGCAGCCTGCCTTCTCAAGGCGGTCTGCCTGCTCAAGGAGGCCCTGGGAACCAAACCCGGGGCCTCCCATGTGGTGAACTGGCGCCCTACACATTGAGCTACAGCCGGCCCCTTTAAGGGACTTTTGAATTGCTAATAAACAACTTATTTGAAAAAGAAGCACAGCCTTCCCTTAGAGGCACATACACACTTGCAGAGGAAAAGGAAATTACTACTATGGCTCACTTTATTTTATTTTGTTTTATTTTTTTAAGGCGTGCTAGGGAATTTAATAAAACAAATTCAAAAGACTTGCGGTACTTCCTCTGGTATAAGGAAAGTGATTCCTTACAATAATTTAGGCACCTCTTTTTTTGCATTGGTTGGAAATGGCTGTTAATGCTGAAGTAGAGTTTTTTAAAAATATGAATAATATTCATTTCACTTTTGCAATAGCTTAACAACTGCAGAAAACTTAAGTGAAATATATAATTTTTAACTAACAACCCCAGAATTTCCTTTCTAACTCCTTAAATCTCCATCATGTTGGGTAGAATCTGGTTGTTTGATATTTTGTATTATGAGACCCTCCAACCCTCAACCGTTTGTTTACTTAAGCTTGTGAAGAAGTCATTAGGATACTTTACGTTTTTTTCTCTCCTTCCTTCTCATGGTATTTTTCTCCACCTCCAGAATACTCATGCTTGGACAGGGACTTCTCTCCCTTCAAAGAAAAAAGCCAAAGTGCTGTGAGTCTATTTGTGTAGATTCAACCTGGGTTGCAACTGTGACTCAAAAGGATTGCACAGCTCTAAAAGACAAGCACTGCTTGTGCTCTTTATTCTCCCAGTGGTTAGTTATTTTCCTTTCTTTGATTGTTAGATGTGATGCTGAAAGTAGTTCAGTGATTGAAAGTGAACTTAAAGGGATGGGTACCCATTAAGGGCTTTAAGGAACCAGTGGTCAGGTTAAGAAAGGCAAAGTGGGGAGGAGCATTTTGGAAGCATCTTCTGGAATGGATGGCAGGATGGACAAGCATAAGAGAGAGTCATTTTTGCTCATTCATGGTGAATAGATAGCATCCTGATGCCTGGGGAGTTAACAGAGGTTAAGTATGTTTTTAGTAGCCATATTCTGAAACTGCAGAACATACTTGAATATATATTTTCAAGAACTACTGATTATATTGTTACTATCTGAAAAAGTCATATTCTTAAAATAATTACACGTACCCTTAAATTGCCGCGACTGCCATCTGAATGGATTTACTGTAGAATTCCTTTAAATCAGTAGTCCTCTATCCACGGTGATTTTGCCCCATCACCCTTAGGAATAACGTCAGGAGAAATGTTTGATTGTTGCAACTTGGCAGGAGGCGGTGGTACTGGAGTCTGGTGAGTTGGGACCAGGGATGCTGTTAAACATCCTACAACGAAGAGGCCAGCCCCTCCCAACCAAGAACTATTCAGCCAACCCACCATGTTGCATTTGGGCTTTGCCCTGGTGGACCATGTCAGATTCCACGTTTTCACTTCATGGTCCCTTTCTCCTTGCCTGTCAGGAGGGTGAATGGTATTCACTCTTCTTACTTTACTGGATGACTGTTAGGATCAAATGAATTAGTATATTTAAGAGTCCCCAAGACTTAATGGTGGGCATAGTTTTAGGAATTACTTTCATTTCCCTTAGTTGTTGCCTCCTGCCCAAGTGCAGACTTAAAGTTGCATAAACCATGCTTAAACCATAATAAATGTGTGTTGAGTAACTGCAAGGTTTTGGGTGCAATTCCAGGCACTGGGGTGACAGTGGTGAACAGGGTCTCCTCATTCACAGTAAGGCATAGTTTCAGGTTTCAGATCAACTTTATGAAATGGTATTTGTTGTTTTATTAGTACACGTTAATGGAAGTTAATTAATAAAGTAACATTTAGGAAAATCCCAAGGGTGCTAAATGCTTTGTATCTTCTGGCAAGCATTGCTTTTTATAACAAAATGTATTTTACTTTTCAAATCATTTGGTGGAGGGAGAGGAGTAATTGGCGTGGTGGAGAATAAGATTAAATAATGGTAGTTAAAGTGAGGCAGATCATTGTCTTTCTTTCCTCTTTTTTGACTAGGTGATGCTTGTAGCACCATGAATAGCTTGTGAGATCAAGCATTTAAAGGGAATTAGACAGGGGCCGGCTGTATAGTCCAGTTAGTAGGGCACTGGTTTACCACATGGGAGGCCCCGCGTTCGCGGACCACCTAGAGAAGGCAAGCCCCTGCTGGCGGGCCGACGTGGGCGGGCACGCTGCCGTGGGCAGGCACGCTGCTGTGGGCAAAAGCAAGCCCCCGCGGGCAAAGACAAGCTCCTGCGAGCAAGGGTGAGCCCCCAGGAGCCGGCGGCCCGCCGCACCGGTGAGCTTCCTCTGCAGGTCCCCCCAGCAGGGGGAGATGGGCAGACACAGAGGAACGCGGAGAAAGATGAACACAGCGAGAACAGGCAAAAAGGGGGGGGGGGAATGTATAAAAAATAAATCTTTAAAGGGAATTAGACAGAGGAGAACATTTAAAAAGAAGCAAAGTGGAAGGCACCATGCCTTGAAACCATGTCACATGAAGAATAGTTGGAAGACCTGGAGCTGTTTAGTCTGATTCAGAGGGTGATACGATTGCTTTCTTAAAATATTTGACGGACTGTCATGTGAAGAAAGGATTAGATATGCTCTTTATGGCCTCAAGGGGATAAATTTAGGATCAGTGGTTGGCAGTTATTAGGAGGAGCCAGGCTTTGGTTTAATATTAAAAACAACAACAACACAACAATTTTATGAGAATTAAAACTGTTCAAAGGTAAAATGGACTGCCTTGATGAGTAGAAGTGTTCCAGCAAAAGTTGCCCACTTGACTGGAATGTTGGAAAAAGGATTGCATCATCTTTCTTCTTTTATAAATTATATGTTTTAAACAATGCAGAAATTCAGTATCAGTTTGATAGAAGACAGGGACTTTGTTTATTCATCTCTATATCCTCATGACTAGCAAAGGACCTATCTGTGCATAGCAGGTATTCAATACATATTTGTTGAACAAAGTACTAAATGAAAGCAGATAGGTTAAAGAGTAACAACTCTCCTCCTTAAATGTTACTCCTCTCCTTAGAGTTACAATGGTTAGCAGGTTGGAATATATCTCTCCAGACCTCCTTCTATCTGCTTACATATATTTTATACATTGTTCATCATCATATATTATTATTTTCAGAATAAATGGAATCATATTATACCTATTATTCTGAGATTTACTTTTTCTGCTTAATATATTTTGGACACCTGTCCAGGTCTATAAATATAGATCCTCAGTCTTTTAAACTGCTAAATAGCATTCTATATTGATGTTTCATAATTTATTTAATGATCTTTTATTGATAGACACCCTGGTAGTTTCTAATTTTTTGCTAGTTAAATGTTGCTGCAATGAACATCCTTGTACACTAATCCTTTGCACATATGTGAGCATTTCTGTAGCACATATTTAAGGTTCTTTTATATATGTAGTATGAATACACAGAAAAAAGTTGGCAGAAAATCTCTTAATCCAATATGGTTTAATACAACACTAGACTCTTATTATAATCTATTTTAGGGAAAATGATAATTCTGACTCCTTAAGGCTATGGTTTAAAAAAAAATACTGGCTCTATTAACTGGTGGTGGTCTTTGTGGTCTTGGGTGAACTTTAGTTTCTCAAGGCTTTGTACCTGGCAAATAACATATCTTGCAGAAATGATTTTCCTTTGGTCCAAAAGTAGAGGTTATTGAAGTAGGAATCTGGTTAACCAGTTCCTGTTCGTTCTATAACAGTGGGGAATTCACTTTCTTGAACACGTTTGTAGTTATCTATATCTTTCCTGAGCTTTATGTTTCACAGTCCTGACTGAGTGGCTTTATTTGTAAAATGTATTTCAGTTTGTGATACAGTCCATGGAGTATAAGTGGGTGCAGGTTTGAATGGTCATAAAAATTTCAGGTCTGTGAGTTGCCACTTCCTACAGGTTAAATTACCCTGACTAATCCAGTCATCTGTGTAACACGGTAATAACTACCTGCTGACCTGGCCAACTAGAACATGCATCAAAATGGACTTGCTTCAACAGCCACCTTATAGCATTTGTTTAGACAGTGAGAAGTCCTATCAGTTTTCATTATACACATGTTCTGAGGTGGTCTGAAGACTGCCCTTCATCTTAGTTCTTGGTGGTTTTGATTTACCTCTTCATAGCAGCTTCCCTATACTGAGAAAATAATAACTAAAGCCTATATTTTTACCATAGCTAGAGCAGTCTGGCACCACAGTCTATGCTCTTGGCTGCTACATTATTCTGCCTTCACTTGACTGAAGTGTTCTTTCTTGAAAAGAAATGTTTATGTGAGCAACTGCCTTTTCTAAATAACCGTGCTCCCCCAAAGTCCTTACCTACTTACCTTCCTTTAGGTTTTCAGATTGCCGGAGCCCAAATTAAGGTACATGGGACTGCTGCTTCTTGCAATTTTATAGTGAGGATTTGAGCTTTGATGTTTCCTCTCGGCCTCACCAATGTCTGGCCTTATGTGTCCCTCCTTTCCCCAGCTCCTTTACCACCACCTCATGTTTCACCTCTGTCACAGTGACCTAGAAGAAATACGGCAAGGGAGGCAAAAGTGGTTTGGGGGCCTGGTTTCTGAACTTTACAGGTCGTTCTCTACCAAGTGATTCCAGTAAACTAGGCATTCTGCTTCCATCTATGACCTAGATATGCTGATCAGCAGCAGCCATTTTCTGCCATTTATAGTATCATGGTGAGGAAAAAACAAACAAAAAACCCCAGCCCTTTGACAGAGCTTAGTTAATGCAGGTATGTGCTCAATTCAGGCTTTAGGGACAAAGACAGCTGGATGTCTTCTGTTTAATAGCTTAAATAGCAAGAGTTGGTGAGTTGGCTGTATACACAAATTAAGATACTTGCCTCTTAATCTTGAAACTAGGCCATCCAATATGATGAACTCAGGGACCCTTAAAGTTGCTGCTCTGGTCATTGGTAAAATGTCAGCCTTTGACTTTTCTTTGACTATTTAGTTTAGCTGCTCTACTGATCCCCTTCAGAGTGTCATTTTACCTTTTTTTTTTTTTCCTTTTTTTTTTTTGTTTGTTTCTTTGCTTCTGATTTTTCCAGGATATGCTTCTTTAATTTCTAGCATTAGAATGTTTTCTTTCAAGGATGACTTTCACCTATATACAAGGTAGATTGACTGCCTTTCATTTTGCATGTACTATAACATTTGCCTTTGAAATGATTATAGACAGATAAATGGTTTTCTGTTTTGAATATTGGTTATTTCCTAGATATCTGATTATAATAACTTTTAGGTAAAAATTATTTTCCAAAGGCTGTTGAGATTACAGCTATGTTGTAATAAACTTCTAATTTCTAATTCCTTTAGAAAGCATTTTCTTATTTTCTTTGAAAGAATATAGAAATGATTTATAACAGGTAATAAATGAGTGGTATCAAGTTTTATTTTATTATGGAGTTGTTTTTTTTTTAACAAATCTTAGGTGCCAGATATGTTGATTTTTTTTTATAAAAGAAAAAATGTGAAATTTCAAGGCTAATTCTGACAGAATAGCCATGAAACGCGTTAAATAACTGTGGGTATGAATTTATAAATAAGAGGATCTGGGGGTTAAGGTTAACATTTATGCCAAGAAATCTGACATATGTGAGAGCTCAACAAATTTACAACATCTTTTTTACTGGATACTAAGTAAAAGAAGTTAGATAAAATTGTTTTAATTGTTGATTTTTGTGTTTTACCTTTAGAATGTCTAAGTGCTAATAATGCCAGTGTTCCCAGCTGGGATAAAACATACACATTCCTCTCACATGCTCCCATCTTGTTTCCTGCCCCTTTTGTTCCCAGTTCTAATCCACTGTGGTATTTGAGTCCATCCTCTCTCCCTCTCTCCCAAGGAGTGTGTCGCTATAGCAGTGGACTCCTTTTGGAAAGCGTGCAGGTGGTGTTTATCTTTAATCATTTAAGGTATTTCCTCACAGTGCTGTGCGCGGATCAGCACCTCTTTCTGGAGAGGTGAATTGTAACATTCTCTTACTATTCACATCCTGCAGTAGCCTTTTACCAGGAGATTCTCTGATGATTGGTAAACAGAGGTGGTTTAGATAAAGAAGCAACTTTCTCAGCTTACAAGTTGTTATGGATAAATGGTCAAAAATGTATTTAGCAGTTTAGGAATTCCTAAGTGGTTTGCAGCTGCTTTTGGTTTTCTAAAAACATGTTCATTTTCTTCAATGAAGCATGGAAACAATGATTTTAGATTTGGATTTCATGCTGCTTAATTCTCACACAATATTGAAAGAATATTTGAAAAAATTGTTTGTCATAACAGTAAATAAAAATTCAAAATTTACTTTTGGCAGATGGTACTTAGAGCGGAATACTTCTGGAACCCTCAATGACCTAGTTATATGCAATGGTAACTTTGAGAGTGACAAAGTATGACAAACTAGTACTGTGGGGACTAGGGATATTGATCTAGCACCCAGGCTATTGAAATTCAAATGGGCTGTTGCTTTTTCAGTGTTTGATCCTATATAGATTTAAAGGTCTGATATGAATCATTGGGGGAGGGGAATGGCTTTTATTAACTTTAAATTTAAAGTCTGAGATTGGAATTGGGACACTTAGGAATATATAACTATAGTTTCAAGTAAGGAAACTTAAAGATAGTGTGTGTGCTTGTGAGAACCATGTCTTTGTTCGCTTGGCTCAGGCACAGGTTGTTTGTGTTACTGGTTTGGTAAGCTGTGTGTTTATCTGTGTCTGGAATGTCAAAGGATTGCAAACCTGAGAATTTTGCTTCCCCCTCTACCCTAAAGTGATGGTGTAGGAGTTTCTGGTATTGGCTCATGGGGGGTGGGACATCCATGTGTGGAAGAGGAAAAGGGGACATGCTGGCTTTGGTATTCTCTTCCACTTTTTCTAATGCCATTTTCATTACTCTGTTAACAAAGATGGTGAGTACTTTGAGCAATTATTTATGTCTGTCTTTTCCTTCACAGTGTAATGCACACTTCACTTATTTTCTTCAACTTTTTGTAATATATGTGTTTATGATACACCAAAGAGCAATAAATTTGAGAAGAGAGATAATTAGCTTTGACAGACTTACATAAATGAGACCCTAAGAGGAGGAAACAAGCAAGTTGCTGAAGAAAATGACTAGATTACTGGATTTGAGGAAAATCATCCCTAATAAAAATTCTGCCATGTTAAAATTCACAACCATATGGGTGGCACAGGTTATATAGGAAGATATAGATTGTTTTGTGAATTTTTTATGATTTAGACATTTTTTACAGTTTTAAAAAAATCTGTATTTTTTCACTTTCAAAATAGATTTTTGAGAAGAGATTAATCTATGGAGAAATTAAAGATATTGAATAAATATTTTCTAGATGGGAGGAAGAAACAGCAACCCAGCTGTGTTCAAAGCTCCTTAGATTGTTCTCAGTGTCCTTTATCTTTAGCCTGTCTGTCAACATGCAAATGTATAATTTTTGAGGAACCATTGTTTCATAACTATTCTACCTTAAAGTATAGTTTTCCTTTCACTTTGGCGGTTCATGCATTTGGGGAAGTGGTGCTTAAGAAACATGGCTTATTCAGCATTACTTTGATTTACTAGTCCATCCTGCCCTTCCCAATTTGGAGATCCTTTGCAAAAAGGACAATTAAAATGCCTGTAGAAAAGGAGATTAATCATGGATTGGGCTAAATTATTGCTGCTATGGCACATTATTTTCTATTTCATGGATTCAAAAGAAAACTTGTAGAATGGCATGTGAGAGATTGATCATGGCAAAAAGGAGAAAGGGGTAAAAATTCATGTCATCTGAAGCAGCAAGGCTCTTGCTGTCATCACTGTTTCCATGGCCCTTCCTTCTGGGCCAAATCATACCCTCATCCATAGTGGAGGTCATGGTGATAGAGGAGAAAAAAGATCTACCTAGAACATTCTGGAGTATAATGGCTTGTTGCTCAGAAGAGAGGAGAGGAGGATTTTTAGGGGAATTTAATTGAGAAAGAAAATGTTTTGATGGTTCACAATCAAGTCTGTTATATTTGGTTACATTTGTTTGCTGTCGGTTCTCAGCAGCACGGTCACTTAGCATTGACTAGGGACTTGCTTGAAAGAGGGCTCCAAGGGAAGAATGGGGATTGCCAAAAGGTTTGGAATTCCCAGTAAACTGAACCTAGTGTCACCTGGGATCAGATTGAGGTGCCCCTTTACAATGTCCAGCTTTTCTTCTTCTATCTACACCCAAGAGCTGCTCCTGCTTCCACCCCCCCTCCCCTTTCCATTCCTATGTCTTTTGTTCCATGAATAAATATTATGTGGTTTGGTGCTCATTACTCTTTGATATGAAAGAAGGCAATTCATTAGGTTGAAGGAGGAGGGGGAGGGAGACACCATTTTTCACCCAGTGCATCAAGCGTGGTTACACTGATTTGAATTCCCAGAAAAGTAATAAAACAGTGAAAATAATGATAAAACAGCTCCTGGGCTGACAGCTGTGCAGCACGGGATCTCTGAAGACAGGCCCCAGTGTTGCAGCAGGACAATATTGTGGAGCATATGGTACCATTGCAAGCCAGTTGTTGAACTCAGTGGCCGGTTTTTGTTTGGGGAACTCTTCCAGCACTGGGTGGATGATAGCTCTTCAGAAACTTCTAGCGTCATTGGCAGGAGGGCGCTGGCCCCATGCCAGCCTTGCTGTATGGCGGCTGACTCAGGCCACGCAGAAAAGCTCATTCTTGGAGAGCATGCACGCCTCCTTACTTTGGTCACCAGTCAAATCATTCGTTCAGTGACTATAAATTGGAATCTTTTTCCACAGCATTCCAGTGGCCACATAACAAAGGGAAAAATTTCTACAGGAATGGGAATGCCAATTATTAGATGTGTTAATTCACTGGTGCTCAATTCTTCTTGTGAGAGTGAAAATGGTTTTTTTTTTTTAAAGTGCTTTTCAGATGCACTTTACATATTACCTCTCCTTTCTTAAGGCTAGAATCACAAAAACCAGCAAGTTGATAGGGCCAGCGTTGCTGCTAGAATGGAGAAAGAGCACCCGTCTATCTAGTTTGTACAAGACAGTGCTAAAATAGGCCCTTTGCTTAGCATGGGTTTATTTTTTAAATGTGTGAAGCTGGCATGTGGGTGTGCATAAAAAGACTCATTAACTGCACTTTCCTCTGGCGGGGTCTCCCTTGACTGTCCTGCTAGTGTGCTCCATGTTGGTCAAAGTTACAGCATCCTTCTGAATCCTTTAGGATTCCAACCTCTGTGGAGTCATGGTCAGCCATTCTGGATCTTTTCCTCTTGATACCAAAGTGCAAGAAAAAATCCGGAAGGGCTACATGGTCCCGGGAGAGTGGTTCCTGCAAACATAGCAGAAGGCAAGTCTGGGAGAGAATCACACTCCATGAGGAAGGGCTGCAGCCTGTGCTATTGTGCTCCGTGTGTGAGAATATTTTTATTTCAGGAGCCAAAAAGAGAAAACGGGCAATGTTTAGACTTTGATCAAGGAGCACCAAATGTTGACCATATTCTTGGTCTCTGAGGGACCATTTTTTTTGGAGACCACCAGTAAAGGGATGAGTGAATTTCTTTTTCTCATGAACAAGTGTCATTATAATGCCAAATGGACAGGAAAAATACATATGTATGTATCTGTGTATTTATTTATTTATGCGATGTTTTATTGCTCACTAATCAGAGGTTACATTTTAATGCTGATGCTTTGCTAGGGGGAGAGTCTTTCAGGCATTAGTGTTTATTTTTTACCAAGTGAATTTTGATCAGTCGCCTCAGAAAAATGTTTTCGGTGAAGGAAAATAGATGCACTTACAGATTTGCTGTAAGAGGATGTGCACTTTCTATAGGTTGGGAAAGTTTATGCCTGAGCCCTGGACACGATTCAGAGCCTCTGGAGGGGTGCTCGGGGTGCTGTTCTCTGTTGACTTGCTAGGTTGGTTGTCCGAGCTCCTTGAGTGTGTGAACATCCTTTCAGATTTTCCTTGGTAGTGTGTTTATACAAGTCAAAGTCAGGGGAGGGGTACTTCTGCTTTTACTTTCCCTGTGTTTCCTTTGTTAGGGGAACAATATTTACATTCTCTCTCTTAAGAAATGGAAATAAGAAGATAATGATTGAAGATGTCCAACACTCGAGTCTTCCATCCTTGCCCTGAGCAGTATGGAGTCACCCCAGCAGCTCCTGGAGGTCCTACTACAACTTACCATAACCTTCCCCTGGACTGATGGTAGAAATGGCAGAAGGGAGGAGAATAAGAAAGAGAGCTAGAAGGGAAAGCTGGAGAAAAAAGGGAAAAAGTGAGGTTAAGAAATGGTAATATTTAGGGGTGATAAGACTTGGTAAATTTTTGGTAGATGACGTATCCTTGTTTCTATTTAATTGAATTTGTAAAATATCCTTTTAGCTATTTTATATTTATAGACCAATATTTGACGTTATAATTATGCAGCACATTTATGGGACAAGTTGAACTACAGTGAGACTCAGCTCACTTACCAGGACACCGAATAAGCAGGTGACAAAAGCAAAAGTAGAACTGGGATTCTGAAGACTCCAACTCTGGCACAACTTTTTCAGTTGGATGAAAAACTATGAATCTGAAAATATAGCTGTGTTGTTTTATAAACTATAAAGAAATATAATCTTCAGGGGTTATGGGGACAGTTCAATTAAAAAAAAAAAACTTCCCCCCAATGTGATTTGTATTATAATTATTTAATACCTAAAGGACTCTAAATTAAATTGAATTTTAGGGTGCTTCATTTACATGCTAGCTGGTGAGAGTTGCAGTACTATCACTTTGTAGTCCTCTAATCATTGTCCTAAACATTCACAAAATGCCCTGTGATTCAATTAAAAGTATCTTCTGGGGACCATGCAATTATATACTATGTAGTTATCATTATAAAGCACCAGGGGATGTAAAGCCAATCAGATAGCTTTAGTGGCTAGATGTTTATAACCCTGTAATTGACAGCACAGGGTGCTTTGGGTAATACTACAAATTTTATAAGGGGAAACTGCTCTAGTTTTAGAGGCAGAAAAGGGTTACATATTAATTTCTAAGTTGTAGAAGTAGGACTTTTGAAGTAAATTCTTATTATTACAATACTATTAAATAATTGGCTTAAAGATTTGTTCAGAATAAGTTAAATACAAAGTCTAAAGTTGTTGACCCTTCCCCCAATGAAACAAAGGGGGAGGGCACTATTGTGTATTATAAAGCTGTGTCTTTGTAAAACTAAGATTAAACAAAGAACAATATTGGAAAATATGCCACATATGGAAATAATTACTAGATATGAGCACCTAGTAATCTTTGAATTAAAGAACTGAGAACAAATGTTTTCAAGAATGTTTGTGCAAAATATGAAGTCCTCAGCCTGCTTGACCCAGGAACCTGTGGAGGCATTTACCTTCAGACTTTGCCTTCTTCCAGAGCTCTTTAAAGCGGTCGCCAACTCTCAACAGCAATTGCTTTTGAGAAGTGTTCAAACAACCCTGACATAAGTCAATTGGCGTATCATTATCTAGTCTCATATTTAAGCTTTTTTAAAAATAGCCTCCCCAAAGCCCAGAATTTTCAGTTAGCACCGAGGAAGTAATAAAAGGTGTTTTTCCCTCCTCTTGACTGCACAGCTGTGAGAAGCATAGTTATCTGAAAGTCTTCTTTGTTTTTCCTTTGTTTGTCCTATGAGGAACCAGGTATATATGAAAGTAAAGTGACTTGCTGTTGAGATAGGCCAAGCTTTGTGGCAAGTGTCAATACATTAATGAGAACTTTTCTTTTTCCAGTTTTTTCTGAACCCCTTGCTTGATTAACTCTATTCTTACAGGAGAGAAGGGCAAGAGAGTACGTGCATTCATGGAGTGTGTGCCTCTCTCTTCTGTATTCCTAAGCTTGTTATTAGTGAAGCATGAGTGCCAGGAAGAGGCCAGATACAAGCTGCAGAGTTGTGGACAGGCCTGAGAACAGTAGCGATGATTTTATGGGCATAAGCTCCACCCTGGCACCTCCTTATGGGAAACAAGGTCTGCTTGCCTAGTTACCGCACAATTTCTTGACCAAAGTGCCTTTAGAAGGAAGGTACTTTAGTATTAGGAGAAGCATATGGAAATGATGACATCTCTGATGTCTTAACTGGAAATTGGATATAGCATACGTGAATTTAGAACAGCCAGAAATCCCCATTCTGGGTGGAGGCCAGATGACTCATGAACCTGTCTCCTCACTGCTTCGCAGCCCCTGGATTGGTGTAGGGGCAATAGGCTGAGCAGAGAGGTCCTAGCCCTGCTGGAACCACCAACCATCACCATCACAGCAGCTCTTAAAATTGGCAATGAAGATGGCAAAGGTGGAGGAGATGGGCCATGGAAAGGAGAGCTAGATGGAAGAAGGGAAAAAATAAAATAAATAGGGGCAAGGAATCTTAAGAGGCATTTGGATGTTGACTCTTCGTTACCTAGAATTGATTTTGAAACACTGATAGGGGAAGTTTTCCTATTTCTCTTCGAGATAACCTGTGGAAATTCTACTCCAATTTTCCTTCCTGGCTAGTTACCTTTCTGGTCATCTTTACGGTTCTGCACAAATTCTAAGGAATCTTCTATCTCTGCACTGGGTCCTCAAGCAGAAGCAGCTTCTGGATCTGTAGGTGAAGTGAGGCCAGTCCCGTGAGTGGCTTCTCCCTCTAATTCCCTCCTGGCCTGTTGGAATGTGGTTAGGCACTCCCATGGCTCTACCTTGTGCCCTCTGGGTGCTGTGCTCTAATGCAGAGACAGGTGAATACTCCAGCTCCAGTCTTTGGGAAGGTCTGCTGCTATGAGTTTGCCCCATTTTTCTCCTGGCCTGTTCTGTTGGTTTCCAAGGCTAAATCAGCACCAAGCCTGAAACTTTCTCTGGATGGCTATATTATCTGTCTTGTGCAGGGGTTCTTAACCTTTTGTTCCATGGACCCCTTTGCCATTCAGGTGAAAACTACTCCTTCCTAGGTCTATACTATACATATCACACCCACACCAACACATCCCCACAAGAATAATGTGGGTTTTTTTTGAATTTCAATTCAAACTTACGGACCCCCCGGCTTGTGTTTCACAGACAGAATTTCTGATTATCAAATACAACAAATGCTCTCACTCACTATCACGTCAGTCTCTGCTTTCATGTTCACATTTGAGAGGCGGTTTGGTCTAACTGAAAGAACGTTATACTGGGGGCCAAGAAATTGGGTCTAGTTCAGGCTCTATCACAACAAACCTTGAGCAAGTCTTTTAATATCTTAGGACTACACGACTAATTATTTGGCTACGTTGATTTGTAAGGACACTTTATATTAGGAAGGAAACAGATTTATGAAATGCAAACTTTTAGTAATTTTGTGTAACCAGGCTGGAACTACCTTAAATCCTAGGAATATTGGCATCTTTCTTTCTGGCTGCCTAGAGGCTCCCCCACTACAACAGAAGCCCTCACTGATAGGACTGGAGGGTGTTATCTAGCAGATCATGGTTTATAAATTTAACACGTAAGTTCATGTGCTGTGGTAGGATGTAAGGTGTGTAAAATGAGGCAAGTCAGTAAGACGTGAAAGTATGTTTCCTAATTATCCTAGTCCTTTCTGTTTAGAGCCCTGGACCTTCCTTTCCCTTCTCATGCTTTCCTGGCACCCTAGACATGATTTGGTGCTTTTCTGATGTTCCTTATGGGTGAGTGGCCAAAACTGGGTGGTGAACTCTTTTAAATCAGGGATTGGGCCTGACTCATATGAGGAATTCAATAAATGTTTCTTAAATGGACTTCAACTATATTGGCTGAGACATTTCATCATGTCTTTATTAATTATGTCATTAGTCCTAAATTTCAGGACCAGCCTTAATTGTCGCTTATATGCTAGGTCTGCAAACTTCTTTCACTTGGCTGGAGCCATTTTTCTCTCGTCTTTCAATCAGCACTTAGCCATCTGCCACCCAATAGTGAATCCAGGGCATGTTTTTAATGCCATTTCTTGATGAAGATTTGTAAGTAAACAAAACAAAAAGGTATAATCATATCCCAAGGAGTTTAATTATTTTTTTTAAGATTTTATTTTTATTTATTTATTT
>PVKH010009386.1:0-18858 GCA_004027955.1 Chaetophractus vellerosus
GAAACAATAGGCCTCACACAGTCAGGTGCAGCCTAATGCCATGGCTGCAAGTGTGCAGTGAAAGTTTAATGCACTTGACCAGTGATGCCAAGCAGAGGAATCCCCCCACTCGAAACCCCAGCATCTGGATTAGGACCCAACTGTATATTGGTGTTACCCGAGAATGAAGTAGGGACATTCAGCAGGGAAAACACATGCCTACTCAATTCGGATAACAAGGGTAGTTAATGTGTGCCTTTAGAACCTAGAAAACTTAGAAAAGAAACCGAGATCCAAGAGACCATCATTCACTTCTTCATTTTACATGCCTGGAAACTGCAGCGAGCAGCGAAAGTGTTTAGATTCAAACCCAGGCAAGCTCCTCTTCAATACAGGAAGAAAAAATGGAGGGAGAAATGCTAACCAGGTTTAATGATGCACTATGGGGGGCCGGCTGTAACCCAATGGGTAGGGCTCCAGTCTACCACATGGGAGGCCCCGGGTTCAGTTCCCGGGGCCTCTTCGAGCAGGCAGACTGCCTTGAAAGGCAAGCCGCCATGGGCAGGGCAAAGCCGCCACGGGCAGGGCAAGCCCCCACGGGCAGGGCAAGCTGCCGCGAGCAGGCAGGCAGCCGTGCGGTGAGCTGACTCAGAGAGTTGCCGCAGTGGGGGGAGACAAGCAGACACAGAAGAATGGAAAAATGAACACAGCAAGAACAAGCAGAAAGGGGGGGATATATAATAAATAAACAATAATCTTTTTAAAAAAATGATGCACTATGCAACATTCGTGAATAATGTGCCTCACATGCAGGACACAACATCATTTTGAAGACATTACTTAGCTCTGAAAAGTGAATTGTCCTTTAAATTCATTCATTTTACCTAATAAATCATTTAAAAATGCAAATAGTACTTATAACTTTTTAATTTTTGAGGTACTGGTGCCAGAGATTGAACCCAGGACCTTGTATATGGTAAGATGGCGCTCAACCACTGAGCCACATCAGCTCACCCGAGTTGGGTTTTTCGTTTGTGTTTTTGTTTTTAGGAGACACCGGGAACCCAACCAGGGACCTTCCATGTGGGAAGCAGGCACTCAACTTCTTGAGACACATCTGCTCCCCACAAAATGGTATTTTTAAAAGCTACACTTTCAAGCAAAGTCAATAAGCAACTGCTGCAGCTTAAAAATGTCCTTCTAAAATATACACATAATTCCTACTCTGATGGATATGGTGTCACACGGGGGAACTGGCTCATAAAATGATATATTTTAAATTAAAAGAGGCCTCCCATCAAAATATTTTTTCTTATGAAACTACTGCAGAGAAACTGTATGTGTATGGTGGGGGGGTAAATATAGTAGAAGGATTCTATGGGGAAAAAAAACAAGGATTTTTCCAGGACTCTGATAAGAAATAAAGACTTCTATTTTTTCTCTTGAAATGGACATTAGAGCACACACCAGTCTTGGCTTCTGTGCTTACTTCCCAGTCATCTAACTCTGCTAAGAGACTTGGGGCTTCAGATACTGTCAAAGACTAGTTCACATGCATTTCAAAATACTTCTCACTTTTGAAATTGGGAGATTTGACCCTCAGGTATGGATAAAAGTGAGCCTGCTGTTGGTGTATGGTTCTGTTGGGTTGTTTCCCAGCGTATGTCCAACAACAGATTAAAAAGGAAACATTTCTGCTGGTGTGTCACATGTCTTCTGGTGTGCTCTCACATCAGAAAAGAAATAAGCTTTGGGATGTGATTATTAGTCATTCATTTTATTCTAGGATAACACAAAATGCATGTTACTTATAAGGTAAAAATTATGCCACACAGCAGCAAAATCAAAGGTTTGAACATTTTATATGTTCTTTTACAAAGAGATGACAACCAGTTGGTCATTCATTTGTGGAGGGCACAGACCATCCCACTGATAGGGGGTGGAGACCTGGATGAGTTACACAGAGGAGTACCAACAGCAATGTGTTTAATTTCTGCTTGGGCAACAGAATGACAATCTCTCTCTTTTTAAAGAAAAAAAATCTGTGTTAGGACAAAGAGCTCCCAAGAATGGCTGACATGTGAAAGAAAAATCCCAAAGGAATCCAGCTCTGTCAACCGCCAACACAGACAAACCTCAGGCCAGAACCATTAGTAAAGCAGAGACACTGACAAAGCTGAGACCACCTGCCCTGCCCGTCTTAGAGAGCCCATCAGCCTGAATCCCAACGCAGCAGGAAGGAGAGGTAGAGGTAAAGAATTAGGCCATCTAAAATAATCGACCTCTAAAGAGTCAATGCTGCTAAACTGGCTCACTCCTTCAAATTCTAGGAATACCTGTTTAAAATTTTTTTAAAAAATTTACACACAGTTTAATTCATTTAGGGGCTTAAAAAATAGCTTCTTTCTTTCTTTAAACAAAGTTACTTTAAGGCAAGTGTTGGCAGGAATGAGGAAGTAGAAAGAGTAGGGATTAAGTGGGAAGACCAGGGCAAAAGATTTGCTATCTGAGCTCAGGCTGATATTTTTACCTGCTGAGCAGAAATTCCATTATCTGTAAAATGGGAGCATAATGCCAGGTACCCATAGTGCTCTCACAAAGGTCAAATGACACTGTATCTAAAAGCATTCGGTAAATTCCAAAATCTCACACATTATTGCTTTTATGAAATTATAGTAGCATTTATCATTATGATCTTAATATTCTATTAATATTAATTTTCCAGGATCATTTAAAAAGACTTGAAAAAGATGTTATTTAAAAGCCTCTGATTTTAAAAGTGTCTGAAATAGAAGGCAATTTTTATAATTTCATACAAAAAAAAGCAGTTAACAATAAGCTAATGAATTTCCCAAGTGCTAACTGGGCTGGGGGTATTGTGGACACCACTAAGAGGGGCCCAGCAATGACTCTCAGGGGAAGGGGACAGCTATCCAGGCCAAGAGCACAGTGCTCCTGCAAAAGACAGCCGGTACTCTGAGAGCCACTGGAGGGAGATAAATAGGAGACACAGGACACTAGGGTCTTGACAAAAAGACTGCTGCTCATATTCAGTCTGGGGAAAAATGGCAGATATTTTAATGTCTTATTACTAAAAGACTCTCTTTGGCTAAAATTTCTCTAGCCCATAAATACCTACCAAAGAATATTTTTCCAGGGGAGAACAAAAGAAAACCTGTTGTTTATTGTTTCTTTAGAAAACAATGTTCTCTCTAAAATGTGTTCCAGTAAATAACATTAATAGCTGAACAATCAACAATTACCACACTACCACTTCTTGTTATGTAGGAAAAAGAAAACAGACAAAAAGAGATTATTCCCCACAAAGAGGTCACTTTCTCACAGAGACAAAACTCACAATTTAAAAGGTTTTTCTAGATATTATTTCCTTGTACACAGACTTATCCTCTGTGGATTTAAAATCCACAAAGTTGTGATTTAAAATCTCTTAGGTTCAAACATTATTGCTCTCCAAATGTAAGTTAATGCTCCTCCACTTGCCCCCAAACACCACTTCAGCAAAGAGAACTGCCTCCTTTCTCTCAGCGCTTCTCTGCCTAGAGAAAAGGGTGAGCTTCCTTAAAATCTCCACAGAATTCTCAATGGGACAAGATGATCTTGCAGGCCAGCAAGCAATGTCCCAACAACAGTTAGCAGACCAGGGTCTGCTGAGGGCTGAACTATTCTCCCTCTCCAAGGCCCCAGAGAAAGGACCCACTTCATGGGGCCGGAAGCTAAAGACAGAAAGCCTCAGCAGTCACCGACCTGAAGAGGCGGCCACTTAGGTGCGAGGCCATCAAACCCAGGTCTTTCAAGCTTGGGCTGACCCAGAAGCAGCCAGATATCTGGGGACTGAACACATTTGAAGTTTGAGTCTTACGAACTCAAAACCAATCATGTGCCATCTTTAAATAGGAAATGAATCAGAAAATATCTCCTGATGGTGAGGACTAAGAGGCCCTAGGCCCCTACTTCTGAGGTAAAACAATCTAATCTCTCCCCACAGGCACTGCTTCAGGCATTTAAAGAATGATCTGTGCCTCCATGTCAACTCCTTACTTTCGTTGCTCTCCGCTCCTTGTGCAGAGTGTGAGGCGGAGCAGAAGCACTTGCATTTCCTGCCCACCTCCGTTCACTCGCAAAGCGCCCAGGCTGATGGCACAAACCATGCCACTTGTTCAGACCTGAGCTTATGGAGAGAATACCACTCAGGTGTTTTTCATGTTAGCTCTGAATTAATCAGATCACTCCAGGTTTTATTTCTTAAATTGATTTTTTTAAATGCAGAATTTCTAAGTTGAAACATATGCAACTGTACCTCCCCTCCCCTCTTTTTTTTAAAAAAAGCCATAGATTGGCAATTTTCATGGAGTTCAACCTGAAACATTTGCCTCTCTTACTTAAGTCTCCCTGGTTAAAATTCTGCATGCTTTGACTTGCTTGGTTAAGTTGAGTGAGCTAGTCTTCTACGCTGTTTTGGTCCCTGAGTTTTGCCATTAGTTTATGTCTCCTAGCTTTTCTCCTGGTCTGCTGTCATATGCTCAGTCACTCTTCCAGGGCCAGGTCTCCCAGCCTCAGTGCTACTGACATTTTGGCTGTAAATTCTCTGTTGTGGGAGCTTTCCTGTGCCTTGCAGGATGTTTAGCAGTACCTCTTGCCTCTACCCACTAAATGCCTGTAGCACCCTCAGCTGTGGTGATCAAAAATGCATCTAAAACCAAAACCTTTTTAAAAGTAAAAATGAAAAAAAAAATGCATCCAGACAATGCCCAACGTTCCCTGGGGGACAAAATCCAACCTACCCCAAGAATCACCATTCTAGAGTAATGAAAGTTGACTAGCTCACCACAGTAGAAAGTTAATGTCTGCCTTGAAATTCAAAGTTGGTGCCCAAATCTCAACCAGGTCGGCTCTGCTCAGCAGTGTGGGTCCCAGTTCTCTGTGATGCCACATGGATTTGGAACAGCTTGGCTCAAAAGGAGGTCTTCCTTTTTCCCTTCAATTTTTTTTATCAATAAACACCTATTTATGAAGCACCTATTCTGTCTGGGAAAAGAAAAGATGCACTCCAGTGAACCTCCTAAGGGAGATTCTGGTGACTCAGGCCTTAGGAGAAGCCACAGTAGAGGCTCCTTCCAGAGAGCCCTCAGGGCATATGCTCTACTGAAAATGGAGGCAAGTATAGACACTCTATCAAACAGTAACAGCTTAGTAAGGACAAAACCTTTCATTTCTCCATCTGTATTGAGTCTGTACTATATTGCATACTATATGCTTTGACTTATTTCATATAGCACAAGCTTATTAAAAACTTAGAAGCTTTCTGGCTAAATATATATAAATCTTCTTCACTGAAAGCATTCACTTGAAAGAAAATCTTTACATCTTTAACTACAAAAAGGTAATCAAACAAAATTCTTGTTTCTAACCTCTTAGGTAGACTCTTCCCTCCCTGGATCAGTTTCCCATGCTATCATTTTACACTTTTAAAACTGTGAAACAAGTTCACCACACACATGTTACACCTTATAACTGAAACCTCTACCATCTGTTACCTTCTACATATTTCTACTTGGCTCAGTCTATAGTGTAATGAAAATAATTACTGGTTTTACAGCTGTAAAGTAAAAGAAAAAAAAAAGCCCTCTAGTGTTTTGCATTGGTGCAGTTACCTAACTTAAGTCTCCAAAGTCACCAATACCTGAACAAAGTTTTAATAAAATTATCTGTGACAAAACTTGACTAATGTATGGCTTGTAAGATCCCATGAAAAACCTTAAGTGAAACACTCAGAAACCAATGGATGTTAGTTGATGATATAACATTAACTATATAATAGCTTCTATATTTTATCACTCTGAATTTGCAAAAATAAGCATATAATAAGCTTTAGCATTAACTTAACTATTCAGGTCAGGAGAGGGTTGTCATTTACCAGCTATCCTTATAAATATTATTCTTCCATCAAACCTAAGTCAAACATGAAAGTTTTGTTTATTATTTCAGTAAACCCTTCTATTCAATAAATCCCATTAATTTGGGTGAAGTAAATTCAAATTAATAAAAATTATATTTTTATACTAAAAGATGGTTTTAAGTATCAAATCAATTTAAGTATCAAGTCAATCAGTAACAAAACTGGCTAAGAAAAACATAAAATAACAGAGATCTTTCGAAGTTCTATTTTAATAATGTGAATGAAATGATAGTTTGTGTACCAACTGTTTAAATTCCAACATGGTTAGAAAACACATTCCCTTAAGTAGAGAGAAAATGTCCCCAGAAATCTTTCCCACTCATTTCTATTTACTAGCAGGCAAGAATTCCTTGGGAACACCCTTTGGTTCATCGAATGATACAACTGCTTAGCCTGCCTTTGTGATATGACATTCAAGGTGAAAGGAGGGTCATAGAGACACAAGTCAATCTTTATAGTCACTTCATCCCACCTTGCTTCCCCCCACCCCCTTCTTTTTTCTCAATTCCTCTTCTGGCCTTTCTGAATGGACTTTTGCTTTAGCGATAATGGGAATAGTGCCAGGGGGCTCTATCACCTCAGGCTACTTTCCACTCAGTTCATCTCCTTCAAAATATTTTATACCCACACACACGTGCACACACATGCATATATGCACAAAAATATAGGTACACATATACATAAATAAACACATATAAATAAATCTATACACACGCCCGCGCCCCATCTGTGTCTCAGGCCCTCATTACCTTGCCCCTGGGCTATTACACCAATTCCCTTTCTGTGCTGTTGTCACCATTCCTCTGATCATAATCCATCCCACATAAACACTGTGGCTTAGGCTGATTAACATGCTTAGTGATCATATTGAGTGTCATACTCAAAAACATTTAGCAGCTCCCCATTATCCATGGGATGAAAACTACTCTGAAGTCAAGACTCTCCAGTGCTGTCCTGAGTCACTTCCACATATTATTTCCATGCATGTAGTTGGCAATAAATCAAAACCACTCCAGCCATGGTTTCCTGGCCATGGCCTGAGAAGTCATATCTTTGGCATTTTAAATTCCATCCCGCTTCTTGTCCTACTGTCTAAATCCTATCCATCCCCTGAAAGTCCTGTTCAAAGCCCACCTCCTCTATGAGCTGTTTTCAAACTAATTTAGCTAGAAGGGCTTTCCAATCTCCGGAACATGTGTATCACTCATATGGTCCTTTGTACAAGCTGATGGGAATTACAGATGACTCATTCATGGGTACATGTTTTTCTTCCCAAGTAGATAAACTTGTGAAGGTTGGGGCACTCAGAATCTGACAAAGTCTTTATCATGTTGGGGAAAATTATGTATCATGAAAAGATGATTGAATCTTGTGCTATATTTAGGAAAGACCAATGTGACTCTAATAATAAAAATAAATGGGAGAAGGCCTTAGAGGACTTCTAATCCAACACATCCACCTGCCCACTTGTGGCTAGGCAAGGGCTCCATGGCCAGTCAGTGACAAAGTGCAGTCTAGCTCCCATGTCTTCTACCTCCCATCATGAGCCTTGCAATCCATAAAAATCAAACACTGATTATTGTTTGAGCCATCTTATATCCTGAAGTCTTGGAAGATATATTTCTCAATCCTTAAAAGGCTTAGAGGGGGCCGGCCATAGCCCAGTGGATAGGATGCTGGTTCACCACATGGGAGGCCCCGGGTTTGGTTCCCGGGGACCTCTCCGGGCGGGCAGACCGCCTTGAGTACGGCAAGCCGCCGTGGGTGGGGCAGAGCCACCATGGGCAGGGCAAAAAGCTGCCACGGGCAGGGCAAAGCCACCACGGGCAGGGCAAGCCACCCACGAATGGAAGCAAAAAGCTGCCCGTGAACGGAAGCAAAAAGCCGCCCGCGAATGGAGCAGAGCTGCCTGCGCAGTGAGCTGACTTGGCGCGTCACCGCAGCGGGGGGAGACAGAGCAGACACAAAAGAACGCAAAAATGAACACAGCAAGAGCAAGCAAAAAGGGGGGCAGGATATGTAACCAAAAAAAAAAAAAAGGCTTAGGAATAAGGCACAGTATTAGGCCTATTTTTACTCACTGTACAATCTGTAGTTTATATTTTTAAAAGAAATGTTTAAAAAGTTAGCCTTTTAAGGTTATTATTAAGGTTACTATTTAATACTCTAAACATGAGTTGGACCTTTAAAGTCATAAATAATCACTTTATCCTGCTATCATTGAATTAGAAAAGTATGAATTCAAACTTGGGTGAAATCACTTGCCATACAAAATAAGCACTTTAGAGAGAGGTACTATAATTATTTCCTTGTCTATGGATAAACAAGGTCTTTAATTTGCCATTTTAATTCTTCCCTTTTTCTGGACCTGAATACTCATTCACATTTAGACTTAAAGCTATTTAGAGAATTACATGTTCATCTATAAGGTTGTAACTATAAGTCTAAATTTTCAGCAAAGAATAATTCTTTGTCTGAGAAAAGGTGATGCAATTATTACATATCACTGCATGATACAGGCTGTCTGGGGTTATTAAAAGATTCAGGTATGGCCAATTTACAAGTATCACCCTGCACCTTATGTTCACAGCTCACTGCTGAGTCTTATGCTCACTGAGGGGCCCCTTGGGATCTTTTTACAAACGACTGTTTGTTATTATATTATTCCATCATATACCTCATGAGAGGAGGTTGTAATATCCGTTCAGAAAATCATGAACTATTTTGACTTCTAGGATAGAACATTACCCTATATATGATGTTTAAAATTTTTCTCTTTAAAATTGATGTGGGAAAAAGTTAATTAAAATATGAAGCTAAATGAAAGGAAAATATTCCTCAAACAAGTTAAGTATTCTTGGCTACTAAACAAGCGACTAAAATTAAGAAAAAATAAACCATCAAGTTAAAGCTGCGGGTGCATTTAGCAGCTGAAATACGAAGCAGTGCTGCTCCTGTATTGCCAGAGCCTGGCCCAGCACCATCCACTGAGCCGCCACTGTCAAGTTCAGGTTCTTACTCACAGAAGGCACAAACCACTCTGCTCAGAATAAGAGGAAAGGGATTTATTTCAGGGCGTTGGATGGCTTAGAGAATTCCAGATGTGCCAGGGAACTAAGCATAGACCCGCCAGCCAGGAACGACGTGGCACACAGAAACGCTCGCTCGCGGTTCCCACAGTGATCCCGCCGCCCGCTCTCACCATGGGCGATGCAGGAGCAGGAGCATCCGGACCCTCCGTGTTCACCATTTCCAAGCACCTTGTGGGGGCCTCTGCTAGAAAGGGGACATGCACGTTCCCCTTTCTAGCTTTGCGGAGTGGGTGGAAAGGGAGCCAACTGCCATGGACTCTCCAGCAATGTTTCTGAACCACAAACACTCAGGGTTAAATAAGCACATCATGACCCACAGCATGGTGGGAGTTTATTTCTCCACATGTTCTGAAATTTCACACTGCCTTGTTATCTTATTTAGTCAATGGTAAGAAAATACATAGGGAAGGAAATCCCTACATTTTAAGATATCAGAAAAAGGGAATCCACTAGCTTCCTGAGGAGTTGCTATCTTTGCCCTCATTCTCCTCAGTCTTACCACAAGGGCCGACACATCCCATGCTCCAAACTGAGGGCTTGAGGTGCTTTACCTCCATAAAGTCTTCAAACAACCCTCTGAGGTAGGCCTATAATGATCTGCATTTTACAGATAATGAAACCAAGGCACAGCAAGGGCAAATGAAGTGGCTAGCAAATGGTAAAGCCAAGACAGGAACTCAGACTGGCCAACTGTATCACACTCTACAATAGCTTTATTCTGTTATGATTTAATTTTGTAGCTTGAAGGCTAGCACAGGGCAAAACAAGGCACACTGTTCCATCTTAGAGATGCCTCATGGTTTTTTGGTGGGTTACAAAATACACCAAATACTACAGATAACAAATATTATAGATGAATATGATAAAGACCCACATTTCCCAAAATTCCTAGAGCGAATTTACCACAATTATAGCTTTGCGTGAATGTAAGCTTTGCATTTAAAAGAGAATTTAACTTTGATGTCTAACAGACAAATTACATCGACATCAAATCTGTAAGCCATTGTTAAAAATAGTTTAAGCAAAGCAAACTTTCGTCTTTGATATATGTTCTTAGAAGCATGAAAATTAAATTCCTTTCTTCAACTGTCCTTTCCCATTTCACACATACTGATCTTAACATATGTTTTCAATAATGATGAAATTAGTAGGAACTGGTTTAAATAAATCGAAATCACAGCTCCTTTCATGTTAAATATTTGGGAGAAGACTGAGGTGGAAAAGCTGCTGAAACATTAGGAAAAACTGAGCAACCAGGAACGACTTTAGAAGGGAAGTCAAAAGATGGTGAAGACCTGGGAAAGCAACTAAAGGAAGACATTTGCTTGTCAGGAGGGGGTGGTACTCTGTAAGGAAGATTCTGAGGTGAGGTGGGAGCAAGGCCAGAACCTAGGTAAAATAAACAGAAGGGAGAAGTAAAGCAGGATGGTTTGGCAGACACGCGAGCTGTGAATCTGTGAAAAAAGATAGACTCTGTGGAATGAGCCAGGCCTGCATTTGAATTCTAGCAGACCTTTTCATATGTACCATTGGGCAAAAGTTGTTGATATTTTTTGAACCATAGTTATTTATGAAATGGGTAATGATATTTACCTAACTGGGTTGTAGAGGGGCATCACAGGGACCACACTATGCAGTTCCAGCACTGAGTCTGACACCCCCTGAGCTCACCAGATGCAAAGCAGCTGAATGCAGGGAAGCCACTTGGAAGACCCCCTTCAAAGGCAGGTTGGGCAGTCCTACACATCACCCCAAATTCTTTTCATCATTTATAGATTTTTAAAAAGTGTTTATGACTATAATTCATTTTCTAAACAAGTCATAGGAAAAAATTTTAAAAATTCATTGTCAACCAAAAAATGAAGATATTTCAACCATTTTCTCCAGCCACACTAATAAATAATAAACCCACAGTGCATATGTACTATGGGAAATGCCATTGTTTTAGCTATTACATTATTAAGTTATTAGGATAGCTGAAATTGTTTAAAGGCATACTAAAAACAGTTGGTTTGGAATGCACTATATTTTGAATTCTGACTGGTGGCTCTATGACTTTTTTTTTTAAAGATAGAAATGACTATATTAGTTTAGACAGTGTATTTGCTGTCATATTAGATGAAACCATGATTTTACATGATCGTATCACAGAACACAGTACAATTTGTGAAACATATATTTTACAAATAGTGAGGTTTTTAAAATAAATAAGTCTCCAATTACCATAAGCACCCTTATGATTGGAAAAAGATTTTTAACATCTTAGAGCTTATTTCAAATTCAATACTTCATTGGTTATTGCTGACATAATTTTGATACTCTCAGATGTAAAAAAACCCATTTTGTAAAACCACCATGCCGCATGATAATGCTTAAAGGGTCCTCAGTCTTTTAGCCGTTTTCTAAGCTAAATGGTGGTCCAGGAGCCAAATGGCTAAGGATCGCATAGGCAAGTGTGCCACCCAGCGGCCAAAGTCGGACACCTTCCCTGGATTCTCTATTTGTGAAACAAAACTAACACATGTTAAATTTAAAAAATGATTTATTATTACGTAACTTAACAAGTACAGGAAATTCTTTCCAAGGATATCGCTGCAGGTATGAATCCCTTTAGTTCTAAGCTCCAAGATCACGTGGCTCTTTGAGAACTCTTCTGCAAAATGGAAGCAAACCCTGAGCCGGACTAGTCACAGGTGCACCATTTGCCCATTAAGAAATTGAATTTAACTGTATTCTCTACCGTAAATGCTTTCTTTTCTTTTTATAATTAATATAACATGTGTTTTCAGAAGTACATGTAAGTTCTGGAACCACCACCACAATCTAGTTAGACATGTAGATCAAAAGTTAAGCTAAGTACCAGAGACATTTCTTACTTAAATGAGCAAAGTTTCTTTCATTAGTGGGTCTTCTGCTAATTTTCTTCTGGCAAAGGAATAACGTTTATTTAGAGTAATTCTGTTTGGCAGACAATCAGGACTTCCAAAATATATATCAATAATTATTAAGATCAAAGAAAAGTAGTCAATTATATTAAATAAGTAAAAATTCAAGCTCCTAATGGCCCAAATAAGAGGCTGATTATAAAACAGAGATTTGTGATATCCCCATTTGGTCTCAGAAGTCTGGACATTGAAATTATTGCTAGCACTGGGCCATCATTTAAGATTCATGTTATTTTAACAATGAATTTAAAAAGATCACTGAGTCTTCACTTCACTAAAAACATGACATAAGCATAAAATTTGAAAATTTTCTATATGGTAAATTCATATATTTGAAATGTTTTGGGTTCTTGAATGTTATAATATTCTTTTATTTTGTCTCATTTTATTGTTTCTTCCTCATTCTAACACTCTAAAACAGAAAATCTATTCTAAACTCAAACCTATTTATGTGACTTTCTAAAGAACTCATTCTATGGAATACTAAATGTATACTGCTGACTTCAAATTTGTTTTTATTAAATAAGATTCTATTATTTCCAAGTAAATGTGCATTTTTTTTTCCAGCAAAATCTTCATATACTGGTTTAAAGTAGAGTCTTATTAACTAAACCTTCCTTTCTTGCTTCTGTCACTGAGGGATCTCATTATTATCTGTGAGAGTTAATTCTCTTCCCAATTTGTATCCTTTAATCTTCCACACGCCATGAGTTGCATCATTCTGTGGAAGATGCTTCCACCTGTATTGATGGCTGCAAAATATCTTAGCATGGAGTACAAACAATTCTATTGTTACATCTCCATTTCTACATTTATTTAGGATATAAATTAGACTATGGATGTAGGTTCAGCCTTTTATATAGATGTCCTCTATACATACTGCTAAAATCAGAGCAAATTATTACTAAGACAACTCACTAGGACAGTAGAGTTATTGCTTAAGATAAAAGCAATTAAAGCTCAAAGTCTTTATCAGAGAAGAGATGGCAACAGCTTTAAATAGGGCCCAAGGGTGGGGAAGGTTCAAGTACATTGAAAAGCTGGCTAATCAGGAGCCTTACTCTCCTTTTACAGGCACACTAGGGGTATCAAAAGGTCTGGGTGCCTGTATAATATGTTCAAAGAATAAAAGAAATACAGAAAGGATGACTACTTGGTAGTCCATGAATGATTCAAATTCATAGATAAGTATCCACCACTTAAAGAGGAAATCCTGAAACATCCTCATACCTCTCAGTGATCAAGAAGACCTAGTGATAAAATTAAATGCTTTAATATTTCATGAATCTGTCCTATACTTTTCTTCCCATCCCCAATGTTACTATCTAAGTTCTAGTTTTCAAAATCCTTATTATTTTAACCACTTCTAAATTAATCTCTGAGTTTCCAGGTCTCTAGGCCCAACCACCTACTCTATCCTATCATAACCAAAAACTCAAATCCATCCTCCAAATGTAGTCCAAATCAACTGCATCACTCACTGATATTCAAGGATCCAAATCAAGAGTCAGCTTGTTCCTGTTTCTCTCACCCTCTGCAGGTCTTCCCACTGGAGAAAACCAGGCCAGGGTCGGCCACATCCCACGCCCATAGTCTTCAAGGAGGGAGCAATTTGGCAATTTGGGCTTTTCTCTTCCAACTTAACCACCAATCATTTCTTTCAGCGAAATTAAAAGAACTCCTCATCAAGAAATAGCAGGACCCTAATTCATGAGTGAGGTCTTTCTCGGAAACATTTTTACTCCAGAAACAACAGTTTTCAAACATTTTTAAAAGACCAGAATCCTTTTCTTCAAACAATATCTAATGGAGAACCCCAATAAAAAGTGGTTGAAATAGTGTTTTTGAGGTTGACAACATCGGTAGACATTAGATCACACAGAACTGTAGAAGCCACAGAATAAAATTCATATTAATTAGGTGCAATGTCAAGTCAGCAAGGAGTTGAAACAGGGATTTGATAAAATCTGATTTACATTTTGAAAGACCACTCTGTGTGTAAAAGTTGAAACCATTGAGAATTTCAACATTTTGGATGACTTTTCATCAACATGAATACCCAAATAGAATGATAGGCACTTTCCAATCAATTAGTGTTCATTATTAAAGAGTTACAGAATACCTGATCCTCACTGGTTAATCCAAGGTGCATCACAAGGTAGAAATGCACCAGGAAATCCAAGTTGGGCAGAACATCCTGGCGTCTGGTCATCATGGCACAGATCAATCTGTAGGCTTGTAGTTTGCCTTCCTTGTATTCGTTTGGCAATGTTGTTGCCTGCCAGGGAAATGATCTTTAAAGATTCAATCAACTGTAGAAGTAGATCATTTTAACATTTCATTTACTTCTTGGTTTTCCATATGAGTTGTTTATGAAGAAGTGGGATGCACAGGCTTTAGCATGACCCAGACTATCTTTGTAACATGTATCTTGGATAATTATATTTTTAAAACTCAATTTCAGAATAGAAGGAGAAATTGCAATAAAGGAATAAACACCCATCCACTTACCTTAAACAGCCATGATGCAAACATTCTGAGTGGTGGAATCAAGACTGGAGGAGATGGCGAAGACTGGTTATCCAGGCTTATTGCGAGATTATCCCGTATCTAACACACAAAGAGGAGAATTTTAGAAAAGGTAACATTCGACTTATCCAAACAATATTTAATATTGTCTTCCATGGCCCAACAGCTGTTTCCAATTAAATTTTCATAAGTTGATAAAAACCTATAATATTTACAAGTTGTTTTTGTGTGTGTGTGTGTGAGAGAGAGAGATCTGTCCTTTTGAATTGTGTCTGGATTACTATATATGTTTTTAGGTTTAAAGGCAAAATTAAGGCATTGTTTTTCCTTGAATGTTAATGACTGGAGATGTCCTGAATTCCAAGTAACAAGGAATGGTTTAATAAGTTATACTGCAACAACATGAATCAGTGGAGTGAGTCTAGCTCAGTGGTTGAGTGCATGCTTCATTTGTATGAGGTCCTAGGTTCAATCCCTGGTACCTCCTAAAAAACAAACAAAAAACAAATAAAAAAACAAATCATGTTTTTTGGGGAAAAAAAAGATAACACAGGGAAAATGTATGTCAGAAACAAAAGCAAAAACCAGAGCAGAAATTATTTTCGCTTCAAGATTCTACCTTTGTGAAAATATGTTTATCCACAGAAATAAAATTATATATTAATCTTGTTGATGTTAATTTTCTTCTTTGTATTTTTCTACATTTGTCAAATTTTGTGCAATAAAACCAGTATCACTTTTATAAAGAGAATAACTAAAAGTATTTAATATCCCTTTTTTTCCTATCCTTAGAAATATTCCAATTACAGACTTAACTCTTCTGTACTTATAAAATGGCTAAACCACAAACATTATTACTTATTCCTTGATAATCAAATGTATTTTGTCTAAACATCTAATCAATGTTCCAGAATATGTTCAGTAGTTAATTGCAACATGGTTTTTAAACTAAACGATAAATCAATTTTCCTACATCAGAATGAAAAGTAGTGTGGCAGGACATACCTTTGCTAGTTTATACCAGAGTTCATAGAGATAGCCAAACACTTTGGCATGGATCTTGGGTGACTGGATATTATTCACATCTCCAAGGATTCCCAAGACTCTTCGCCACAATACTGCGGCAGAGTCTGGGTGCCAACCAGTAAGGTTCCCTCCAGCAATTATGCTACAGTCATCGGCAAGGCATTCGCTGCTATCTGTATAGAAAAACATGTGCAGTAGCCATGCAAACACAATCCTTATTTTAGCATCACAGGCGTTTTTCTTTAATACAAATTATCTATGTTTAAAAGTTCTTGTACTCAGGGTAAAATAACAAAGATGAAAAACGTGAAATGGCTGAGAATTTAGGATCAATGAAGAAAGGTCAAATGATCTTGACTCTTCAAACTCAAAGGGCAGCACCCTGGAGATGACATCACAGTTTTTGGAGACCCTTTGGAGGGACTTACAAAGCTGGGAAAGGGAGCAGAGAGCTCCCTGAGCAAGATAGGTAGGGAAGAGCTACACAAGATAGGTGGCCAGGCAAGGCCTCATTGCTGGAGTGAAGTTTGTGGTGAGTGTTGTTAAGTCACGTTTATTGAGGTATACAATGAATTTTTTTTTTACAGCAATTTTAAAGGGAATTAATTTTTTTAATTTATGTGCATACAATGTATTTTTATACCTTCTATGTTCAAGGAGTTTGAAGAAATATATACAGCTATGTGCCTCATCATCACCTGCACCTCCTTGCTACCTGCCAGTTAATATTCCATGTAGAATATCTATTTTTATACTGCTTTCCTCCCAAATTCACACCTCAATGATAAAGTTCTAGGCAAGATCTTCCTATCACATTAACAAAACTGTTAAGTCCTTTAGAAGTTTTTGAAATGACTATATGAGTTTCCTCAACATTACTGTGAATTTTTTTTTAATGAGTTGAAATGTTGTTGCCCAAAATTACTCCACTCATGGCACAAGTTATAGGACAGATGCTGGCGTTTTACATGTAGATGCTGCCTTGGTGAAGCAGCACTAAATTAAAAATGGGGATTTGAGGGGCTGGCTGTAGCCCAATTGGTAGGGTGCTGGTTTACCACATAGGAGGCCCCAGGTTCGGTTCCTGAGGCCTCCTCAAGCGGGCAGACCACCTTGAGAAGGCAAGCCGCCACGGGCAGGCAGGACACCGCGCGGTGAGCTGACTCGGCGGGTCGCCACAGCGGGGGGAGACACGCAGACACAGAAGAAGGCAAAAATCAACACAGCAAGAACAAGCAGAAAGGGGGGGATATGTAATAAATAAAAAATAAATCTTTAAAAAAAATGGGAATTTGAGAGATTTCAGAAAATTTCATGTTCACATTAAAAATAGCAAGTATTTAGTTTATTTTCTTTCTCACTAGCAAGCAAGCATGCTAGCCTAGTATCTTTTTGTTTCATTATTACTAAGTGCTGAAGAGGCATTTAAAAATATATGGAGAGACAACCAGCAAGATGGTGGCAGGGTACAGAGCTCCTAGAGTTAGCTCGTGCTACACGGCAGTTAGTAATCACCCAGACTACCTAAAGCACCTGTTTGGGGGCTCCAGGAGGCCAGAAGAGCATCCTGCAACATCCTTGAAAGAATGGAAGGAGGAGACTGCCCATCAGCAGAGAAGATTCGTGAGTAGAGCACTCCACATCCTGGAGGCCGGTGCCCATCCTCCACTGGTGGCCTAAGCCACCTCAGGAGCTATTCCACTGCTGGAATTGGAGGCTCCACCTCCCCAAAATGGGGGAGGAAGAAACAGTTGGGTACCAACTTCGGCTACTGATTAGTAAACTTGGCAGGCTAAAATATAATCCTAAGAATAGCTAAAGTTTGAACCTGTCCAACAGAAAAAGGCTGGTAGCCACCATTTCTAACTATGCCCCAGGCATGAGGGGAAGCAGGGAGGTCTGAAAATCACAGTGATGGTAGAGATTGGCTTCTTTCCACCCAGATGAGATTGCAGCTCTAGCCTAAGCCCCAGTCCTACCTCCGGCAGGGATAAAGCTGGGGGGACCTGCACCAGCCTCTCCAGGAAAATACAGGCCATGCCACAGAGGCTGGTGGTCATCCTATTCTGACGGCACAGGCTACCCCGGGAGCTGTTCTGTGGCTGGAGCATAACCCTAGGAACAGCTGGGGTTTGGGCCTGTCCAGGTCGGATGGGGGCTGGTAGCCGCCATTTTGACTCTGCCCCTTACATGAGGGAAAGCCGGGCTGACTGAAAATCACAATGATAGTAGTGACCAGCTTCTTTCACCCAGAGTGGCCTGTATCCCTGGCCTAGGCTTCAGCCCCACCTCTAGCAGGGAAGAGCTGGAAGGCCCTGCACCAGCCTCTTTGGGTAACTACAGGTACATGTGGCAGACTGAATAGTCGAAGTCTACTGGGGTAACTGTGGTCATTTTGGACCTGCGTGGCATAGACTGCTGTCCACATCTGCAGCTCCATCCCCGCCCCAGGCAGGGGAGAAAGGGGCGTGAAGCTTCATCAGTCTCTCTGGGCAAGTAGAGTCTAGGCCTGCACAACTTGGATTATTACACACGGCTGTGGTTCTGTCCCTACCCCTGGCAAAGGAGAAAGTTGGGAGAAGTTTCAACTGTCCCTTGGGCAATGCGGGAAGCTTGAGCCTCCACAGCTTACAGCACCAGCTACATCCTTGGCTCCTACTACAAAATGAGCAAAGGAGAAATGGCAAGAAAGCCCTAAAGAGAGAAACTGCACCCAGAATAAATACATCTAGTAAGCCAGATGTCAAGATGCCAACAAAAAATTACAATCCACACCAAGAAACAGGCAGATATGGCCCAGATAAGCCTCCAGATGACATAAAGGGGTTGAGACAACTAATCACAGATGTTCAAACAAATCTCCTTAATAAATCCAAAGAGATGGCTAAAGAAATTAAGGATATTAAGAAGACACTGGACGAGCACAAAGAAGAATCTGACAGCATACATGAAAAATAGCAGATCTTATGGGAATGAAAGGTGCAATAAATGAAATGAAAATTACACTGGAATCATATAACAGCAGATGTGAGGAGGCAGAAGAAAGGATTGGTAAGTTTGAAGAAATGGCCTCCAAAATTGAACATACAAAAGAACAGATGAAGAAAAGAATGGAGGGCCCGGCTAGATAGCTCAGTGGATAAAGAGCTCGCTGGGAAACCACATGGGAGGCCCTGGGTTCGGTTCCCGGGGACCTCTCCTAGCGGGCAGACCGCCTTGAGAATGGCAAGCCGCCATGGGCGGGCCGGAGCCGCCGTGGGCAGGGCAAAAAGCTGCCACGGACAGGCAAAAGCCGCCATGG
Organism: Chaetophractus vellerosus; assembly: GCA_004027955.1. Lineage (NCBI taxonomy): Eukaryota > Metazoa > Chordata > Mammalia > Cingulata > Chlamyphoridae > Chaetophractus > Chaetophractus vellerosus. Next base: position 18,850 of record PVKH010009386.1, read on the forward strand.
GCAGGGCAG
>PVKH010009387.1:0-18859 GCA_004027955.1 Chaetophractus vellerosus
TATATATATTAAAAATTTTATATTCATTACATCATCTGATCCTATTCAACCTTATAAAGTAGAAATGGCAAATACAAAAGCTGGAGAGTATATACTGGTGGATCTCAAAACATGGTCTGTGGACCTTGGCTCCTCACAACCCTTTCTTTTATTTATTTATTTATTTATTATATATCCCCGCCCCCCTTCTGCTTGTTCTTGCTGTGTTCACTTTTTTTTTTTTGCGTTCTTCTGTGTCTGCTTGTCTCCCTCCCGCTGCAGCGACCCACCGAGTCAGCTCACCGCGCAGCGGCCTTGCCTGCTCAAGGGCAGCTTGCCCTGCCCACGGCGGCTTTGTCCTGCCCACAGCGGCTCTCTCCTGCCCACGGCGGCTTTGCCTTCTCAAGGCGGTCTGCCTGCTCAAGGAGGCCCAAGAACCGAACCTGGGGCCTCCCATGTGGCAAACCGGCGCCCCACCAATTGAGCCACAGCCGGCCCCGCACAACCCTTTCAAGAAGTACCCAAAGTCAAAACTATTTTCAAAACAATACTAAGGCATTTGATTTTTCAGCCTCATTCTCTTGTAAGTATAAAGTTTCTTAGAGAGCACATGAATTACACAACAGATAGCTTGCAAAAGTAGATATGACAATAAAGCTGAGTTTTAAAAGACACTTATTATTTTAAAAGATATGTGTTATTTGTGTTTGCATGTATAGGTGTTTTCATTAGCTTTCCTTAGAAAAGGAATGGTTAAATAAATATTTTTAAATTTCTCAGTATTAATATCTAATATGGTGAACATTGATAGATATAGCCCATATAACCAAGAGTTCTTTTGGGTCTTCAATAACTTTTAAGAATGTGAATGAACCTGAGGTACATTGATGAATCAATTCTACAAAGAAAACACTCAAGATAAACCAGAGGTTGGGAAATATGATGGTTAAAATGCATTCTGATACATAGAAGCTGGGAAAGAGAAATGCAGTTGAAAGTGTCACTGAGATTTTTCTTTAAGGCTAGAAGATAATGAGGAAAGCAGACATGGGAACCAGGAGAGGTGAAATAGAAGCTTACTCAATAGTACCCCCCTGGATCCAAAGATAGGATTCAAACTTTCCAAAAAGGCCTAATTTACTCCTTGGGAGCATTTCACACCTCATTATGGGCCCACAATTGCAAATAAATTCACAGAAATGAGAACAACTATAATATTACAAAAATATGCCAGGATAAAAACAAAATACACATTCGTACACAGAAATATCCCCAAACATAGAGCAATATTTCCTTATTTATCATATTCCATAGTAACTATTTGATCTAGTCATAGGGATCATTTTAAAAAATATTTTGACTCCACTGAAGTTTACAGAATGACACATTCTTGTCAGTGAGTGTGTCCTACAGATTTCTTTCACAAAATATCTCACAACTGTCAACTCCTCTCTATTTTCCATCCAGATATTCCAGGATCTCCCTTTCTGACTAATCTGAAATATGCTTTTCCAATGTCCTATAAATAGGTTAAAAGGTTTCAATGATTCCCAATTTTCATTCATTCTCCTACGTTTATTATCTACCTCCTACATTCTGGGAATACCTAAAAAAGTAGTTTTAGACTCTGGGGGTATAGTGATGAAACAGACAGACTCTCTGCTCTCACAGAGCTTACGTTCTGGTAGAGGGAAACAGATAATAAACAGATATACCAATAAAAAGAAAAAACAATGCATTTTCAGATAGTAGTTACAAACTACAAGATAATGCAATTGGGTACTGTTGTAGAGAATAATGTGAAGAGGTATTTTAGATGAGATCATCAGGGAGGTCCTCCATGTGAACTTGACATCTACAGTGAGTCCTGAATGCTGAGAAAGAGACAGACCTATGAATATGGGATGCAAATATTTGAGGCAGAGGGCATATCAAAGGCTAAATTCCTAAATCCCAATAGTTCCTCATAGTTTTTAGGAAATGAGGAACATAAAGAAAGCCAGTGTGCCCGAAGCATGGTGAGACAGAGGAGTACTTCTAAAGACTGGGATGGAGAGGTGGGCAGGAGCTAGGTTGTGTAGGACCATGTAGGCATGTAAAAGAGTTTGGAGTATATTCTAAGGTCAATGGGGTATGCCACAATTTGATTTATATTTAAGAGACTACCTCAAGCATTGGGTGGAGAATTTAAGACAAAAGGACAAGAGTGGAAACCAAGAATGGTTAGGACTCTATTAGTCCAGGTAAGAGAAGATGGTGGATTGGATAAGGCGGTAACAGAAAAAGTGGAGGATTTGGGATATATTTTGGAGGTAGAGCCTGCCTATCTTGCTGATGAACTGGATGTGGGAATGGGTTAAAAGGAAGCATCAAGCATGGCCTACAATGGTTTCTAGCAAATGAGTCTAAATGCATGTTGTTGTCTAGCTTTCAAGACAAATGCTTACCTTTCTACATACCCTGGGTTTCTTCTTCCTCTCCACTATGTAACCTCAATTGCAGTAAAGCACATTTCCTTATGATTTTTTTCACACACAATACTCATTCCTGCCTCTATCCCTTTACCCAAATGGTTTTCCAATCTTCATTCTCCCACCCAAATATCACCCAGCCACTGGTGCTCAACTCAGTTCCCACACTCTCTAGCCCTGACTTTATAGTCCTCATTCATATCTAATGTCACCTTAATGAAAGTCCATCTTTTAGCATGTGTTTCTTCATATCAGTGGGTCTTGTGTTGAGTACCTTTATAGTAAATATAATATCTTTAGAAACCAGCATACCAACTAGCACACAGATGAGAAATAAAAACTCCATGATGATTAATAATGAATGTTACCTAGCATAAAATCCTGCTCTTCCATATGTTCTCCCACTTAGCCTTTGTCACATCTCTCTCTGCACTGCTGCTTGTACTTCAAGCCTCATGTTACGTATTACACATCAAATGTTACTTCTCAGGAATGCCTTCTCTGACCTCTCAAGCTGAAGTATCCTGTTGTTCATAACCACTGGCCACTCCTTATCATGTTTCGTTGATATATTATACTTCATAGCATTTTTCCCTAATCTGATACTATCTTATTATCTATTTTTCCCCAGAGAAAGTTAATATCATGACAGCAAAACTTGTTGATCTTGGCCACTCCTAGATCCCAGCACTTACAGCAATCTTGTCCTAGAGTAGCATATTTTGTGTGAGGCAGTGTTCTAAGTGCTAGGGATAAAGAAGTAAACAAAACAACAAAGCTACTTGCCCTTGTGGAGTTTACATTACAAGGGAGAGACAGACCATAAAATTAACAAGTAAAATATATAGCCTTTTAGTAATAAATGCCGAGGAAAATAATCAATGGAAAAGAGATTGGTGGGAGTGTGGAGGGAATGGGAGGTGACAATCTTAAGAGGGCCATGGAAGTCCTCGCTGAGAAGATGACATTTGAGTTATAACCCAAAGAAAATGAGAGTGAATCTTGCAGATATTTGGTGAAGAGCATTCCAGGCAAAGGGAACAAGTGCAAATATCCTGAAGCATGCCTAGAGTGCTGTTGGAATGGTTCAATTTCCTAAGAATCTGGAAAAGCACAAGTAAGGGGGAGAAAAGGTAAGAAATGCAGCTAGAGCAGAAGAGTATGTCTAGGGTCATTTTCATTTCACAAGCAAATTTCCCATCAGATCAAGTATAGTCTTTGAGACCAGAAAAAAGATATATATATATTTTACATATCCACCCCCCCCCCTTTCTGCTTGGTCTTGCTGTGTTCACTTTTTGCATTCTTCTGTGTCTGCCTTGTCTCCCCCCACTGCGGTGACGCGCCGAGTCAGCTCACCGGTGAGTGGTGGCCTTGCCCACTCGCGGACGGCTTGCCCCACTGGCAGGCAACTCTGCTCTGCTGGCAGGTAGCTCTGTTCTGCTCGTGGGCAACTCGCCTTGCCCGTGGCGGCTTTGCCCCACTTGTGATGGCTTTTTGCCCCATCCGTGACAGTTTTTTCCCCCCGCCCACGGCAGCTCTGCCCCGTCCACAGCGGCTTGCCCCCTCAAGGTGGTCTGCCCTGCTCGGAGAGGCCCCCGAGAACCGAACCCAGGGCCTCCAATGTGGTGTACTGGTGCCCTATCCACTGGGCTACAGCCGGCCCCCCAGAAAAAAAATATTTATGGCTTAGTAAAATGAGAAATCACTGGAAGATTTTGGACAGAGAAGAGCCATGAGATGACATTCTCTAACAGAATCATCATTCAGATTACTCTTTGAGACAGACTATAAGAAATCAATCACAGAAGCAGGGCAAAGTGTCAGTAGCCCAATGCAATAATCCAGGAGACAGACGATGGTGGCTCCAATGGAAAGAGCAGCATCGAAAATGGGGAGAAGTGATTGGCTTCTAGTCCTTTATAAATATTTGTTAAACTATTGACAGTGAGAGCTCTCCTGTTCAATAACAATGGCTAGCATTTTATTTAAACATATAAATGTAGCACATTCATCAATTGAAAAGAAAATATGTATAAAGATTTTTGAACTTGAATAGTGATAGATATGGACAATTCTTTAAAATTGTCCATAAGTGCACATTAACACTTTTATAAATGAAAATTTATAGAACATTTATTTTAGACAGATTATACTTACTTTTATAAAATGCTCCAATGGAGCATTCATGTGGTTTATGGATTCTTGAGACATACATTTCCCTTTCAAAGTGAGTCTGACAAGATGGCGGCATCTACGGAAAATTCAAGAAGAAAACCTTTATTGTGGAGGAAAAATGAATAGAAGGAGCTTGCGATCTGCCATTATTCTGTCTACATCGAACAGAACAGAGAAGATAAGTCTATCATTTAAAATTCTAAATTAATAGTTTTATGAAAATGAAAATCCCTTTCTTGTCTGTAGTGGATTTCTTTTAGTGTTTTCATCTGACACTTCCTAATTACATCTTTTAGATGAGTGTTAATATATTTTCACAGTACTACCTAGCTGGATGTCATCTTTAGACACAGACAGTTGAGTTCTACTCTATGTTTATCAGTAGAACTGGTTTTGACTGATTCTGCAAATGAAGTGTATGTTCTTGAGCCAGCCTCAAAAAGAAATTCAGAGCATGTGAAATTTCTCTCTTTTTTATTGAAATTCATTAGCTTGTTAGAAACTGCCTTATTGTGCCACTTTGAGTTGGTTTACATTCAAATCATTGTTTTCAAATCAAAAAAAAATCTGCGATTAGCTGGAGTTAAAAATCTAAACAAGAGATTCCCAAGCTCCAAATCATGTAAATTGTAATATTGGTGACAGTTTACAACTTCTTTTCCCCCTTTGGGAATATCCTGTGTGGTTTATAGCAAGTCATCAAAACGAGAGCTCTCAAACATTGCAATATGGTATCTCAGTAGCTCTCAGAAACACTAGTTCATAGACTGCAAAACAACTCCCCCCCCCCCCAAAAAAAAAGGGAAGAAAAGGTATTTAATGTTTTGCAACATGTTAGCACACAGAAAGTACTTACATTTTGTACACTCAATGCTTACATTGTGTTTCAGGGAGCTTTAGAAATGTTTCAGATATTGCATACATTGTAGTACATTTTGTGTCACCTAAAATGCACTGACATTTGATATTAGTACACCAATCATATTATCTTTGGTGCGCAGATGCAATCTTGTTTACATTTCTAAGAGACCCATAGTTACATTCTGTCAGCAAAGCCACTATTTTAAGTAAAGCAAGAAAAGATGTCCTGTGTGTTTCAGAATTTTCATAGAAAATATTGAATTTCCATCTCTAGCACAGTTCATAAACAAACTTGGTGAACATCAAAGGCTATAGGTTTACAGCATGCTGAGCCCAGATTACACACCTCAAAAATAAATGTTACCTCATTGAAAACTCTCCTGAAATTCAAAATCAAATACAGCTCAAAATGTCCAAATATTTTCTTTAGAAGTTCCTTTAAAATATTATTTCTCTCATTAAAGCACTAAGCCCCTGACACAAGCATCATCAAGATATACCTTACAACAAAAATTAGTAGATTACTTTTGAAGAGACAGAGTGCAATATAATATTTTTAAATGCTCAATATCAGAAACTGGACATAAGGGACCGATTTTTATGATATTGCCACCTTAGTAAAAAAAAAAAAAAAAAAAAAAACAGTAATTATAACCTAAAACATGATTGATTTTTTAAAAGGTCATAAGTAATATGATCTATGATCTATGATACATAGTGTTGAAAAGACATGGCCTTGTAAAATGACTATATAAAATAAATGACAAATAGTCCTAGGATTATTAATAAATTTCACAATTATTGAATAATTAACGCTACATTTATTCAATTATGTGCAGTAACTAAATGAAATGAGTACTCTCAGCTACTCTTTCTTTTAAATTTAATTTTTTTTATTTTTAAAAGAGACTTAGATTATACAAATGTCACATAAAAAAAATAGGGGATTTCCATATGCCCCACTCCCCACACCTCTCACATTTTCCCACATTAACAACATCCTTCATTAGTGAAGTACATTCATTGCGATTGATGAACACATTTTGGAGCATTGCCACTAAACAAGGAATAAAGTTTACATTGTAGTTTATACTCTCTCCCACACAATTCTGTAGGTTATGACAAGATTTATAATGGCCTGTTTCTGTCATTGCAATGTCATTCAGGACAATTCCCAAGTCCCACCCTGTTTTGGTCAGCCACAGGTGTGCCTTTTGAAATACACCAAAATTGGTCGGTCTTTATAAAAGGTATTTATTTGGGGTAGAAGCTTACAGTTACCAGGCCACAAAGCATAAAGTTCTTCCCATACCAAAGTGTTGGAGCAAGATGGCTGCCGATGTCTCCAGGGTTCAGGCTTCCGGGTTCCTCTGTTCCCGGGGCTGCATTTCTCTCCGGGATTAGCTTCTGCTTCCTCCACAAGTTCAGCTGTAGACTATGAGGTTCTCTATGCGTTGCGTCTCTCCACAAGGCAGCTGTAGACTATCGGGCGAACGGCTCACTCCAACATCAGAAGCTGCTTCCCCAATCTGCTTTTCTAAATATCTGCAACTCAGATCTGCTGCCTGGCCTTTATACTTGAGACCACACCCACCGAGGGGCGGGGCCCAACACCCTCCTGACGTGGCCCAGTTAATGCCCTTATCATAACTTACTCACGCCCAGATGAACAGATTAGTTTACAAGAATAATCCAATTTATATTTTTGGAATTCATAATTAAATAAAACTCTGAAACCATTACACACCCCTCAGCTACTCTTTGCACATACACTTCTACCACATATATTCTACCACCTGGATATAGGAAATACAGAATGTACTTGGAAAATGGAACCACAAATGTCACTTTCATTACCATTAACATGTATGAAATTATTCACATTTTAGCATATTGGTAATTTATTCTTGAACATGAGCTTCCAAGGCCATTGCACTAGCAGAGGCAGCCACTTACAAGAACCTGGGATGCATTCGTTGGCCACCTGGATAACTTATTTTTGCTAATTCCCAAATAACTCTCTGTTATGGATTCCCCTGAACATGTGAGTGTGTGTATGCACTACATATATTATTCACTACAAGACAAAGAAAACATGAAAGTGAGAAATATTCCTTCAAGAAAGCTTATTTACTATGTTTATCGGTGCCCTCAAAAAGATACAATTTGAAAGCATGTTTTTTTTCTGTCAAGTTTTGTGCCTCTACCATGTAAACACATCTGAAAGAATGAGAATCCTTTCTCTTTGGAATCTACAAAGTCATGTCACATATGATCCTTAATGATATACCCAGCACCATTATTTGAGAAGGATCCCAAACATCTGAAAAGTTTGTCATCAGACTGGTGGAAGTGGTTCCAATTGGACACCAGTGGTCCATTTTATCACATACATCTTCATTGATAATGTAAATCTTCAGTCTCAGCCTTGCATACCTCTTCCTGATAGATCTCATTGCCTCACTGGCCCACGCCCACGGCAGAATTCATTGCTCCCTTACTTGTGATCTAATAGCACTATTCACTTACCTCCATCATGACAATTACCATACTTTATTACACTTACGCACTGAGAATGTTTAATTCCCCAGAGAGAATGAACTTCTTGAAGACTGGTCCATATATTACTCATTTCTTATGCTTAGCAACTAGCATCATGACTAGTATACAGCTGTTGAATAAATGAATGAATGAATGGCTCTTAACCTCAATGTTCTTCCTTAGTATCTCAGTAGAAAACTAAAATTATCTGCAAACATGACAGTTTTGACCTAAGGCATATTTTCAGTATTTGATTTTCAAAGGAAGAAACTGAAATGTGCTTATACTTCTGTTACAACTTTATGAAAATGCTCATTTGTATTAAATTTCTAAGGTTTATGGTAAATATATATAAAATCAAATTCATCAATGATATATGGCTATGCATCTATTAGAATGACTAAAATATATAAATCTGACAATATCAAGTTTGACAAGGATAGAGAACAAAGGGAACTCTCATATATTGCTGGTGGGAATACAAAATGGTATGGCCACTTTGGAAAGCAATTTGGTAGTTACTTATAAATTTCAACATGTGCTTACATTTCCCAGAAATTCCACTCCTACATTGTTACACAAGAGAAGTGAAAACTTATTTTCACACAAAAATCTGAACAAAATTGTTTAAAATAGTTTTCCTCCAGTCTGTAATAACTAGAAATAACCCAAATGTCCTACAAGGGGTGAATGGATAAACCAACTGTGGTACATCCATACAATAGAATGTTATTCGCTAATTCGTATAACAATGTGGATAAACCTCAAATGAATTATGTTGAATGAAAGAAGCCAGACGCAAACATCTACATACTGTGTGATTTCATTTATATGACTATAGTAGACTTAGATTATTGCATAACAAATGACCACAAACTCAGCAAGTTAAAACAATATCCTTTTATTAGTTCATACTTCTGTAGGTCAGAAGCCTGAGACAGGTTCAGGGGGTTCTCTGATCAGGTATCTACTGACCTAGACTTTTATCCGGAGTCTCTGGGAAGAAGTCGCTTCTAAGCGCATTCAGATTGTTGGCAGAATTCAGTTCCTTGGTAACTGTAGGACTGAGGTCCTTGTTTCCTTGCTGATTGTCAGCTGAGGACTGCTCTCACCTCCTAGAGGCAACTTTCTGTTTGTTTGTTTGTTTGTTTGTTTTTCACGTGACTCCCTCCATCTGCAAGCCAGCAACAATGTCTTGAATCCAACTCATGCTTTGAATTTCTGTCTTCCTCTTCTTTTCCAGCTGCAGAAAACATTCTGCTTTTAAAAGGTCCATGTGATTAAATTAGGCCCACTTACATGATGTAGGATAATCTTGGGAGTTATCCTGAAATTATGCCTACCACAAAGACTTTTGGGGAAAGGCAAAACTATACAGAAGGAGAACTGATCAGCTCTTGCCATGGATTATGTGTGGAGTAGAAGCTGACTACAAAGGGTCAATGGAAAAAAAATTTTTTGAAATGATGGAGACGTTTTATATCTTAATTTTGGTGATGGCTGCACAAGTCTATGCATTTATCAAAACTTCTAGAACTGTACACCAACAAGAATGAATTTTATTCTTTGTAATTTTTTTTAAGTTGAAAAAGAAAATAAAAGCAAATTCGTCTTTTCCTTCTTAGACTGAGCTACCTTAAATACCATATGAATCTAAACTTCAGTTTTGTCTAATCGTGATCATCTTTGGTACTATTTTAAGGACAGATATCTGTAATTACAACTTTTTTAGAAACCTTTGTCCCAAATTGAAGTTAGAGTTCTTTATTCCAATACTACCTCTCCATTCTTTCTCACATTTTTTACTACAAATTCTTCTTCAACTTTCAGTGTGCAACAAAGATTTTCCCCAACTACTCCATTCCTTGGTTATGTTCTTTTCTGAACACCAAATAACACTTGATTTTACATCATCAGTTATTTCTTGTCCTGGAACTTATTCTTCTTGCTTATCTTGTTTAATTGTAGCTTTAGGGTATCAACCTTGAAGTCATAGCAACTGCTTTCCCTTTCTCGTCTCCATGTCCAGCCAGTACTCAATTCTTTTTCATTTTATCACTGAAAAGTCTCCCCCATTCATTCTTCTGTCTTCCCTTTCCACCATGCTCATGCATTCAGTAATTCATTGCTTCTTGATTATAACGGTGTCCTAAATTCATGTTGACTTTCTATTTTCCCTGTTCAACATTCCATTTGAAGCATTCAGTTTATTACTTTATAACATTTTCTTTGTACAAATTAACCTTTCTGAATAGCTATCCCAATCATTTAATTCTCTTCCTCAGAAATTTCAATGCCATTTCCAACACTTTCCCTATTGAATAAGTCCAATCTCTCTAATTCTGGCATTTATGACCCTCCAAATCTGGCTGCAGTCTTCCTTTTCAGTTTGTTTTTCTCTTTTATATCACTTATACAACTAAAAGATTTTTCTAAAAGCCATGCCCCAATATTCACCCTTATATCCACGCTATTTCTTCAATCTGGAATGCTCTCCTCTAACATCTCTCCCATTGAAATACTGCCATTTTTTCAAGGCCCAGGTTAAATGGAATTCCTTCCAAGAAGTTCTCCCTGGTGGCTCACCCCTCTAAACCAGAGTGAATTCTCTTTCCTCTCAGTATTCCCAATATTTTTCTTGAATGTCTTAATAGCACTCAGCAGATCCTATATTACATTAACTCTTTGTATGTCTTATTTCTCTTTATTTGTCTTGAAGTTCCCAACAATCCTCAGAAGTAAAATTAAGAAATTAAAAATGAATGAATGAGTTCAGTTATGAGTTTATGCTAATGAATTATTTTACCAAGTATCATCCCCTGTTAGAAACAGAGAGAAAAACAAAAAACCCAAACAACTTCCAAACTATGCTAAATTGGCAGAAACTGACCATAAAGAGAGGGGAGGTGTCTCTTCTGTGTCACAGTAAATGATTTAGAGATGTTCTGAATATTTTGTACCCATACTTAGACCAGACATGGAGACTCATAGCTGGAGAATGGCAAGGTCTTTGTCTCTGAATTTACATGAAATTAAATCAGATGAAGAACAAGGAAAAGAGCTTCAACATTATCTTAATTGGGGAGAGTCTTCCTTTAGAAATACAAATAAATGTGGATGCAGACTTTTTGGTAACATTTCCTTACCTAATTGACCTCATTTAAAGATTTCAACCTCAGAAAGGCAGGAGCTTCAGCTTTGTGATAGATGTCTCTAGTAAGAAAAGTGTAAGTTAATTACCAACCTTTATAACAAGATGCTAAAATGAGGTTGTTCTTTCTGTTTTAGCCAAGACACCTAACCCAAAGAACAAATAATTACAAATGCTGAGGAGCCCCAAAATAAGGTGCTAGATAACTTATGTAAGACTTGAAAAGGTGGTAGTAAACAAATTTTCTAATTTCTACCTTAACATTATCTTGAGGATATTTAAAGATTGGAGGAGTCAAAGAAATGGCTGTTTGGGAGAAAAAAATTTCTTGGAGAAAATTATGAGATTGCTCATTACCTTATCATGGAGAAGGGGTGTAGGTCAAGGGAATATAAAGAGATCTCTTGGAGAGATCTTAACATGTGTCTTCTGGAATCAATGACTTTTGACATGCATCTGAAAAATGAAAAGTCATGCTGTTTCCCGGGAAGCGGATGTGGCTCAAACAGTTGAGCCCCAGATTCCCATGGTCCTGGTTTCAATCTCCGTTCCCCTGTATCTAAAAAAAGAAAAAAAAGGCATGTGTTTCCCTGTGGACCATGTGGGAAGAAGCTGGACCTAAACCAGCCTAAAATGGACTTACCAAGGGAGAGTTCCGGAGCCTCTTCAGTGAGAGGTCTGGTGGGTTTGGGTGGGGTGGACCTTCCAGGATCTGTGGATGGCAGTTGTAAATAAACAGCCAAATAAAAATCATCAACATATGAGATAACTGCAATTGGAGGCTCTCAGCAGGGTATTCTCCAAATAACCCATAGAATTATCCACTGGGTGAAAGAATCAGAATTTGAAATCTGAGGTATACCCCATTATTGGATTAAATGGATGCCATTAAGTAATACCTTTCCTGTTTTTAACTCCTCCTTTTCCTCATCCATCTCTGAAGGGATTAGAGGCTTCATCTAGCAAGGCCGGTAGTTAAGGATAAAGAAGAGAGAAGCCAAGCATGTCCTCTCTTGCCTCATGCTTAAAGCAGTACCACACTGGAAGAGAGAAAAGCTTTATTCTAAGGGAAATTCATATTATTTTTGAATATTACCTTAGATGAGGCACTTTCAACATACCTAGGAGAACTTCTTTCAGCCAAAATTGACTGTACTGCTTAATATTATCTAAGAATGACCATAAAAAGTTATGATACTCGCTTGAGATTTCATCCAAAGAGCAGAAAAGAACAAGTCTGGAGAAAAAGATTGAATGGTTGAGGTGAGGGTAAGAAAGAGTAGAGGTGACAGGGAAAAGAGAGACTAAAGTCATATTATGGTGGCACCCTATCAATTCTCCATCTTTCAATGCACTTTCAATGTTACACCATAAGAGATGAAAATGAAATTAATTAATGCAAGATATGGTGGAAAGCAATCATTCATGCAAACAAATTACAATTTCATCTTATCTTTCTACAGAACAGATTTGCTAATGGTTATTCTTCCTTACTAAAGAATTGAAATTGGAAAGAAAAGACATTGACTATCTTGAGTCATATTGAGGAACCAATAATCACTGCCTGGAGAGAATTTTTAGTGCCATGTAACAGGAAAACCCAACCATAGGAAAATACCCAAAATTCTCAACTGGAGTGTTTGTGATTGTTTGAAATAATTGCACACAATGTCTATGTTTACCTTTCCAGGCAAAAGTAAGAGGTCTTTACATTTAATTGTTGAGATCTTTCCCCTTCCCTTTCTGAATTCTTAGACCATTTCTATGCTATTTATTCTACTCCCTTTAGGCACCTAGTGTCTTCAGGTTCTCTATTATCCATGTCCTAGAGAAACAAGAAAGGATTTATAATCCTTTTTATCTTGACTCTTCCAATTAGTGAAACAAAACAGTTAAGCCCTTTATCACTAATTCTCTCATCCAACTACTAATCAGGCCTGACCCTGCTCAGCTTTTGCATTCAGTGCAGTGTGGCTGTGGACTACCACTAATTCTGAAATTGGAATTCTTTCTCTCTTTAAAAAAAAAAAAATGTTTTTTTTTCCTCCAGAAAAAACAAAAGACAAGAAGGGGGAAATTATTTGGGAAGGGTTCATTAGAATCATCTTATTGTCCCTAAAACTTAAAAATGCCTGAAAGAAAAATTATTTTCAATATTTTATATGTGTAAAAGGCTAGGTCATGAAAACAGAAAATCAGACCTCATACTTTTCAATTAGCAATCTATTTCATTGGTTTGAAAATGTTAATTTCATTTTCTTTTCACAAAGGATCATGATTTATATTTTCTTACCACAGTTTTTGGAACTTCCTACGTCTAAGAAATATTTATTGAATAGTTGCAATGTTGCAATCACTTTGCTGGATATTCATTAAACATTTGTTGCATAATTAACTTAGCTCTGACATTAAAGAGACTATGTGTACATAAACAGCATTTAATTTGGGAGTTTTGTTTCCCATCTACTAGAGAATTAGCATTACTCTCTAATAAAGAAACTCTCCATTGTGCTCAGACTTATTTCAGGTCACCTGTGAACTTCAAGGTGATTCAAAGACAAATAAAAGGTTACTCAAGGAATTTAGTATTGCTAGATTGCAATCGAGACTGTCCAAGGAATAATCCACAAAAGCTTCCCAGTTTTTCAAAACAAAGTTTTGCAGTATTCTGAACTTGAATAAATTCCCAAATCTTGATTTGGATTGTTACTAGCTTGGCCTCAGAGAGTTATAGGTGAAGAAATGGGGCTGTCATTGCAACAAAAAGAAAACATGCCTTGCTAAGTTCTCTTTTTTGTCACACCAAACATTTTTTGTTATACATATGGTTCCAGTGGGAGTAATTACAATGTGCCCAATGTCATCCTTGAATGAACTTTTTTCTCAATGTGAGAACTAGCCTTTATGTGTTCCATCAAGCACCTGGCATATTGTGAGCATTTAAGAAATGTTTAATGAAAAAACAATGGCAACTACAAAGAAACTAAGCCCTGGTTTCCTGTGGCTATTGTAATCTAAGCGGAATTCTGCTATGACAAAGGAGGAAAAATGACTTTGTTTGCTGTAATATTATAATGTATTGTCCCCTCCATCCTATTTATTAGTGATTCTCACACTGTTTTGTTTGGAAAACACTTTGAACACAATCTAGTTTTGAAAATAGAAGGAGTCCATTCTATAAAATCTCATAAGCTTCTATTTGTAAATTCTCTTGTTAAACCTCATAATGTATGATGAGTTTTGCAAAGAGTGATGGCGTGTTACAACCCAAAATGCAGGACCATTAGAATTTTGTTAGTGGATACATAATAAGACACTGAGGGGTATAGGGGATTAAACTTTTCTCTCATTACCACATGTGTTTTTTAGAAAAGGATTCTAAGACACTTGCTGGCTAATGGCCACGGTCAAACAATACACAGAGAGTATTCAATTCAAATTACCACATGGTTATTTTTCCTCCATAGGAAAAAATATTTCCATTTTTAATTTCACACAGATAACTTAAGACTCATGACTTCCTAGAGCTGGAAAGGATCTTAGAGATTCTTCCACATCCAACCTGGTGTCTCGCATTCACAGATTATTTCCTATAACAATGTTGAAACAATTAGAAATTCAATGCTGGTCTTGGAAGCCAAGGTTCATGTTCACATGTATAAAGACTAAATACTAGCCAAATGATGAAATGGAAAAAGCCCCAGAACAGATAAAACAAAGGGGGAGGGAAGAGACTGAAAAAGTAAGTCAGAAAGGAAACTAAAAGAGTTAAAGATATGGCACCAAAGTCAGAGAGACTTTCCACATCTCCCCATTCTTCCCCCACCCCCTTTTTTTTTAAAGGATAATTCACTTTATCGAAAGAGTAAAGAAAAATCCTTTTAGATCCAAAGGTACCTGGTTCAAACCTCAGCAGGGGCAGATTTCTCACAAACTAAAAAGGCACTCTCCCTATTAAAGGGACTGACTTAATACAGTTATATGGACCATTACAGTACAGAATGGGAATTCACAAACTATTTTCTAAATGGGGCCTTTTTTGTACATGTGCAGTAATTCTCAGAGAAGCCTTTTACAAATAAAAAAGGGGAAAAAATGAGGAGAAAAATCTAAGAACCCATGATTTGAGCCTTTAATAACCCAAGGTGTATTAGGGACAGGCAGCCATCTGTAGTAATAGAGTAGATCAAGTCTTCCTGGCAATGGTCCGAAAAAAACATTCTAAAGATAAAAGCTTAATATTTGTGCAGACCACAGATGCCTAGAAAAAGATTAACAAAATACTCCCTGAAGTTCGGCTTCAATGTTGTCCCTCAAATTGCATGGTCTCAGAATTTCATTTTAAATAGGAAGTACCACTCAAATGGTTCATCATAAGGACATTATTTTGCCTGGGATTTCCACAAGATACTTTATCCAGTAACTTATCGCATGCCACCACAATTCGACTGGTAAGAGTCTTCCTTAACAGTGAAACCATGAAAGACATGTGGTAGACATTCTGTCTAATCCACCTTATAAAAGAACCCTCAAGAAACTGCTGGAAGTCTACTTCTGCCATAAATTTATGTCTCAGAGAGCTACATTTGATCTAGATTCAGTGTATTTGTGGTAATTTATATCATTCTCCCTTGGAACATCATCAAGGTTAGAATAATACTGAATTTTGAAAATAGCTCCTTATTCACCAGTTGCTTTATGTAAAATTCCCTGGGGCCTACTGGGGGTCTAAGTAATTGCAAATATGAACAGAGATTCCAAAATGCAGATAACCCAAACACATAAACGGTACTTTCAAAGTGGAAATTTGTTCCTTGCTAATTAAATCTGAGTACTGGGTGAAGATTTGGGGTAATAGACTTTGGAGAATATAACCATTGGGGACCTGTAATTCATCCCTACTGTAACAGAAACTTTTTGAACATATCAGTACCATATTAGTTTTAAGTGATAAATGAAATAAAATGTAATAACCAAACTGGTTCTTTAAAATGGGGTAAGCACAATTATTACTGGTTTGCATGAACAATAAGGCAGAACTGGTTTGAAGGCAAAACTGGACCAGAAGTTCAAAGGATGCCGTCAGAAGTCAGCATCGTCTGCACAGCTCAGACCCATGTCCCTTCAGGTCAGCTCTGCTCACACAGGCACTCCTGCCAGACAGGCACCCATCTCAGTCTGGCAAGGAGGCTGCCAGCAGCTCCAGGGTCACACATGTTCTCACAAGTGCACACTCTGTAGAAGCAGCTACTCCCTTCACCAACATTTCAAGCCAAAATGTCCTTTCAAAAATCAACAGATGCTCGATTATTTTTTCACTTGAAATGGTTTGGATTTAAGTTATGAAAGTTCTATACCAGATTTCCAGATTTCCTTTGATTTTATCAAACGGAAAGGACAGGAAACCCATTTATGCTGATTTCTTATGAGTATGACCAAGAGAATAAGCAAAGGAGATTCTTCTGGTTTGAACAGTCATAGTGAGGTTCATCCTTGTTGTCACATGTATCCAAAACGTCATTCCTTTTTATGGCTGGATAATATTCTATTGTATGACTATACCACATTTAATTTATCCATTCATTGGTTGACTGACACTGGGGTTGCTTCCATCTCTTGGCAATTGTGAATATTGCTGCTATGACCATCAGTATGCAAATATCTGTTTGAGCCCCTGCTTTCAATTCTTTGGGGTTTATACCTTGTAGTGGGTTTCCTGGGTCATATGGAGGTTCTGTACTTAGCTTTCTGAGGTTCCACAGAACTGTCTTCCACAGTGGCTATTGCAGCTTTTTCCATTCCCACCAGCAATGAATGAGTGTTCCTACTTCTATGCACCCTCTCCAACACTTATTATTTTCCATTTTTTAAAAAATAACAGCCATTCTAATGGATGTGGGATGGCATCTCATTTTAGTTTTGATTCACTTTTCCCTGATGTTTAATGGTGTTCAGCAACTTTTCATGTGTATTTGGGCCAATTGCATATCTTCTTTGGAGAGATGGCTATTCAAGTCTTTTGGCCATTTTTCAATTGGGTTGTTTTCTATTTATTGTTAAGTTGACAGATTTCTTACAACATTGATGAACCTTGAACACATCATGGATAAACTTGGACACATCATATTGAGTAAAATAAGCCAGACACAAAAGGACAACTATTGTGTGATCTCAATAATTTGAAACAATTAGAATAAGCAAATGCATAGAGTCAGAATCTAGAATAGAGGTTATTAGGGAATGGGATGAGGATAGGGAATGGGAAGTTAAGTCTTACAATAAACAGGGTTCTATCTGGAATGAGGAAAATGTTTTGGTAATGGATGGTGGTGATTGTAGCACAACACTGTGAACAAACACAACAGCACTGAAATATTTAACTGAATGTGATTAAAAGGGGAAATATTAGATTGTATATACAGTAACAGAATAAATTTTTAAAATAAAAATCCATGAAGCTACACTACACAGTGAACCCTAAGTTAAATCATGGATTTACTTAATAGTACAATTATAAAAATGTGCTATCATCAGTTGTAACAAATATGCCCCACGAATGCAAGGTGTTAATAATAGGGTGGTATATGGGAATCCTGTATTTTTTTTTTTTTTTAAAGATTTATTCATTTTATTACATATCTCCCCTTCCCCCCGCTGCGGCGACACGCCGAGAGTGGTCACTGCGCAGGCGCGGCCCCCCCCGCCCGTGGGCGGTCTCTGCGTCCGTTCACGGCCGGCTTTCAGTTCGCGGGTGGCTGGCTGCGCTCCATCCGCAGACGACCTGCCCTGCCCGTGGCGGCTCCCGCCCCGTCCGTGGCAGCCTCTCGCCCTGCCCACGGCGGCCCCGGCCCGCCCACGGCAGCCTGCCACTCTCAAGGCGGTCTGCCCGCCAGGAGAGGCCCCCGGGAATCGAACCCAGGGCCTCCCATGTGGCATGCCGGCGCCCTATCCACTGGGCTATCGAGCCGGCCCCGGGAATCCTGTATTTTATGCATGATTGTTCTGGAAACCCACAACTTCTCTAATAAAGGAAAAAAATTAACTATTTGGAAAAAAATAGTCATATTATGAATTTGATTATGAATTATATAAGTCATAATAATTTATTGACTCAATAAATTCTAACCTGGAATATATGTGGGTATATACACACCCATGCACAGACATGTGCACACAACAAAACCTTACTATTTTGGGAATAAGCTTTATGCAATCTGATGTCAGGCCCTGGGGGCAATTTCAACTAAGTATAAAGCCATTGAGGTTATATTGAGTCCTCCTAAGACTGTAACTTCGATAATTTGCCAAAAAATAAAAAAGGAGAAGCATAGTACATCTTCAGTAAATATTGAATAATGAATGATTTGATTAGACAGAACATAAACAAGGAGAGTGGTGTGTCATACTTGTTCACAAAAGGAATTGCCTCAATCAAGGCAAAGAAATAAAACTGTTTTGGTCAGCCACAGGCGTGCCTTCTGAAATATACCAAAGATTGGTCGGTCTTTATAAAGGGTATTTATTTGGGGTAGAAGCTTACAGTTACCAGGCCACAAAGCATAAATTTCTTCCCATACCAAAGTCCACGTGTTGGAGGAAGATGGCTGCCGACGTCTCCAGGGTTCAGGCTTCCGGGTTCCTCTGTTCCCGGGGCTGCGTTTCTCTCCGGGCTTAGCTT
>PVKH010009388.1:0-18855 GCA_004027955.1 Chaetophractus vellerosus
TCCCCCCAAAATAGACAATCAAGCCTAAACTCTGGTCCTATGAATATGACCTTATTTGGAAATAAGGTCATTAAAGATAGAATTAAGCAAATTAAAATGAGGTCCTAAGGTATTAAGGTGGGCCTTTAATCCAATATGACTGGTGTCCTTGTAAGAAGGGGAAATAGAAATAGACACAAGGAAGGTGGCCATGTGACAATTGAAGCAGAGATTAAGTTTTGCCCCAGGCAGGGAACTGCTACCAGTGCCAAAAGCCAGGAGAGAGACACAGAACAAATTCTTCCCTAGAGACTTCAGAGGGGGCATGGCCCTCTGACACCTTGATTTTGGACTTAGAGCCTCTAGAAATTTGACAGAATACATTTCTATTCTTTTATGCCCTCCAGTTTGTGGTCCCTTGTTATGGTAATTTAAGGAAACCAAGCTGGAGCAGATGCCTCTAATTCTGCTGCAAGTGCATGGAAAGATAGATAAAAATATGTTTTAAAGAAGTAGAAATTAGACTCAAGGCCTATAATACTCAAAAGTGTACAATCATGAAAGTTCAGATATTATAAAGAAAAGTATATAATTTTTTTTAAAAGCTATGCTATATGTTTCGAATCAGTTAAGTTTGGGTTTAAATATGGATTCAGGTAGAGATTTGGTGACCCAACAAGAAAGTGAGACCATAATGAATGATAGAAGATAGTTTATTACAGGTTCCAGAGTTAAAGGGGTGCTATGAGGGGTCAATGGTGGCTCAACCAGATGGTGGGAAGCTTACAAGCAGAGCAAGAGAGACGTGATTTCTCATAGGAATCAAAGTGGTTAGGTTAAAGCAAACGCATGCAAGGTAAAGGGATGAGGAGGTCTGAAGGCAGTGGAGATGGTTAGCTTATCATTTGGGACTAGCTGTGGATTTTGGATGAGGCTCCTGGGTGGTGTAAGTGGTATCCACAGATGTGATTTTGAGCTCTGACCCCAGGGCTGAAAAATCTGTTCATTAATTAAGCCAAAGGTCAGTGTTGGGGCGCGTGGCTTATCTGAAGTGAGATGGATGGCAAGGCAGCACACAAAAGTTTTAAGACACTATAAAATAGAAAAAAATAGACTTGTAAAAATAAACAAGTAAAAACTGTTGAAACTGAAGCTTTTGAAATTAAAACTTAACAGATTCAATAGGCAATTTAGACAAAGCTAGAGCAATCATGGAGAAGTAGAAGATAGATAAAAGGATATCACCCAGAATGACACACAGAGAGATAACAGATGTAATTAAGAGACATGAAAGACCAAATGAGCAATTTAACACAGTGTAAACACCTTACCCTGTTTTTTAGAAAACAAATCGGACACTTGAGATAAAATTGGAGATGTAATTACCGGCAATTACTCTCTGGGTTTATGTATTGAAAGTTTTCCCACATGTGCACAAGGAGACATACACAAGGTTGATTACTGTGTCACTTTACAATAGCAAAAAAATCTGAAAATGAAACTTTCATCAGTGAGGGAATATATAAATAAATTAGGGTTTAAAATGGTACATTAAAATAACTAATATAAAATTACTAGATGTGTATGTGTGTGTATGAAAATGGAAAATCAAATAAATCAAAAATATTACAAAAGCATAGGCAGAAATTTGATAGTCACAGTGCAATTGTTTAAAGTACAAAAATAGTTTATCAATGCAAACATAAAATCATAGACAGGAGGAATATAAAACAACTTCAAAATAGAGGCTCTTCTTCAGGGAAGAAGGCCAAGAAAGAATAGAAAGACTTCAATTGTATAAGTAAAATTTTATCGATTTTAAAAAGAAATTCAAAACTAATAAGGCAAAATATTAACTTTATTTTAAAAACAAGGGGGGTACCCAATTCTGTCAGGCTTTCTTCCCCATTACATCATTAAAAATTTTATAAAAATCAACAATAAATTCTGGACTGCAAATCCAATGATAACTGTCATTCATCTTGCTCAACTCCTCAGCAGCGTTTTTCACAGTTGACTTGCTACATCTTGAAACACTTGAATGTCAGTGCATTGCATTCTGAGCAAACTTTGGGGTTCTCTTTTTCTGACCAAAATTTTGGGGAAGCCAAAAGCACAGGGATGGATGTTCTTCTTATGTGCCATGATTCCTTGGATGACCTCACCTGCTTTCATGACTTTAAAGACCATTCTACTGTCTTATGACTCCTAAATAGATTCTCTGGTCCTGACCTCTCCCCAGAACTCCTGATTCATGTAAGACAATGACCTATTCTATATTGTAAGTTAAAATGTCTAAAACTGACCACTTCCCCATACCTATTTTCCATTCAGCATGCAGAATAATGTAAATAAGAATGTATGACTCCCATGCAGAAAACTCTATGGTTTACCCTAACTCTTAAAATAAAATCCTAATTCCTCACTGTGGTTTATTGAGTTCCACAGACCTGATCTCTAGCAACTTCTTCAACAGCTCCTCAGCTGTTCCTTGAACAAGTCATGAATTATCTTGCCTCAGAATCTTTGTTCTTGCTATTTCTTCTGTCCAGAAGACCCCTCCCAAGATATTTCCACAATTTAAGGCTCACTTCATCCTGCTTATTCCTAAATGTCGCCTTCTCAGAGTTGCAGTCCCTGATCATGGTGTATAGTTCTCCATATTCCACATGCTTATCTTGCTTTATATTTTCTTCATATCACTTAGGACCTGACATTATATAAATATATTTGCTCATATAGGTTTATGTTATTATGTTTTCCCCGTGATCATGTAAGCTCCATAAGGTCAGGGATTTTATCCGTCTTGCTCACAGCCATGTTCATAATTCGCAACCCCAGACAAAGCCACACGTAAAGTCAGTGCCCCCAAAATACTTGTTGAACTGTTGAGTTGGTTATTACAACATGACTCTCTACTTTTTAATATGTTTGAATTTTTCTATTGGAAAGAAAACCTAACAATTATCTTATTAGAAATAAGATTTGCTAGTACTTCCTTTTAATCAAATAATGACTTTCCACAGCCATTTATTGAATGTGTTTGCCAATAGAATGGGAACATATTATATGCCCTCAATTCCCTTACCTTAGCAGTCTGCTGTAGAAAAATGGGGGGGAGGGGACAGATTATAAAGGAGAGGTGACATTAATCTTCCTCTGAAAGATTGGGCGATTTAACTATATAGCCCCTTGGGATTAAGTTAGTGTTAGGGGAAAAATCCACTCTTTAAAGTAATTGTGGGGGCCAGCTGTATAGCCCAGTGGATAAGGGTGCCGGTATACCACATGGGAGGCCCTGGGTTCGGTTCCCGGGGACCTCTCCAAGTGGGCAGACATGGCCTTGAGAAAGGCAAGCTGCCGTGGGTGGGGCAAAGCCACCATGCGCAAGGCAAAAAGCCCCCATGGGCAGGGCGGAGCCGCCATGGGCATGGCAAGTCACCTGTGAAACACGAAGCTGAGCAGCCCACGAATCACGGAGCCAAGCAGCCCGCAAAACACTGAGCTGTGCTGCCTGCAAAACACAGAAAGGAGCCGCCTGTGAAACGGAATGGAGCCACCCACGAGCGGGGTGACCTGCCTGCACGGGGGGCTGACTCGGCACGTCCCTGCAAAAATGGGGGGAGACAAGAAGCAGACATAGAAGAACACAGAAGAATGGACACACAGCAAGAGCAAGCAGAAAGGGGGGGGGTGTGTAACAAAAAAAAAAGAAGATGAAATAAAAACATTTAAAAATAAAATAAAGTAATTGTGTTGTAATTTAATACTGCAAACTTGGCAAAATTTTCAAATCACACCTTTATATAAGATTTGATTTCTCTCTAAAAGTGAACTATTTTATAGATGGTTAAAGGGCATCATTTTTATTTAGTTATCCATCCCATGGTAAATGAGTAGCAAATATTGGAAACAAACTATATATGTAGTATTTACTACACTAATAAAAAAAATCAACACAAGAGGAAGAGTAGAGTCCAAGAACTCTGCCAACCTTAACATATACCCAAATCATATCTCTAGACATCTGAAGGGTTACTGCATTCAGAACCTGTAGAACAGTATAAGATGGGACCATGAGAAACCCCAAAACCTGATCCTCCGCCATCATTCCAGAAAAGCCCCTTGCTGGCATGGTAGGCAAATAATTAAATAAACAAGAGAAGCTGCTTTTAATTTTATAATTAGTTTGCAATTACAAGGACCTGCAGGAAATGACCTATTGAAAGGAATTTTTTAGCCAAAGGACAAATAAAATCATATCCTTCAGAGTTTCAACTGCTTGAAAGACGGGGAAGGCCAGAAAATAACAGTAGTGAATGGCCCAATACAATGCATGGCCAATTCTTCGGTGCCAATTCTTGAGAGTTTCCTTCTCTTAGAAAGCTGGTAGGGGTTGGGAATCTGAAGGATGAAGGAGACATTGCTGAGTGGGGAAAGTGTAAAAAGAAGTAGTCAAAAAATGCTATTTTCCCAAATAAAACAAAGGAGACATAAAGCCATTCTTAAGGTCCTGTGCAGCTGAGAACCCGGAGCACCTTATCTGGACTGCTTTAAAGGCCATTTTTTCTAAAGCTATTAGTTTAGGCCTTGGGCTCTGAAGGTAAAACGTAAGCATGCTGTTTTCAGAATTTTAACAAATCTTCCTCCCTCTGGAAACTAATCATTGTTAATTTCTTGGTTCCCCTATTAAAGGAGTGATGTGATAATTACAAAGGGAGGAACTGCATGCCTGCATGGAAACAGATCTGTTTGTGGATTCCGAGGTCCAGTCACACAGTTTCTGGCAGAGAAACTAAAAAAGACTGCAGCTGAGAATTCTTAGAATTGAAAAGTAGTGGTAATTGTCACAAATTATCACATGCAATTGCCAATTATATTCCTAAACAATGTTCCCACTTTAGGAAAATTTCTTATAGCTTCCCTTTAGAAAACGTTAAATGCTACCCTTTAATACTGTTTTGAAAGTCGCTGGATTGCAACCTTATTACATACTGTTATTCTTAGTGGCTTCTTCTCAAATGGATGCTCCATCATTTCCCCAAAAGACTTTTTGTTTGTGCCAAGTCTCATTTGTACCTAGCTCAATTCGAGCTTCTCCACAGTCTTATAAATAGAATAATGCAATCAATCTTGAACATATGCATTATTAGAAGAATAATTTTCCTAGTCAGTCCTGGATGTTGAATATTCCTTCCTCAAATCATTTTGACTTACAAAAGAATCGAATATTTTACTTAAATGTTGTGAATAATTAAAGGGTTTATAGAGAAGTAAAAATTTCAAGTGAAACAAATCTATTTTTATTTATTGTGATTAACAGAATAAGAAATGTGTATGGATCAGTCAGAATCAGCTAAAGTGAAACTCATGGAGGTGCAAGTGTGTCCATCATTTCATTGAACATGCATAATTAACTGACCCAATTAATTATATAAGGATTTAGTTAATCCTCACAAAGGCTGAAGCAGATACTCTATTTCATTGTGATTAACTCCAGATTCCTGCTGCTTGAAGCAAAGAAGACGATTAAGAGAGTCACTTCATCTCTTGGCATTTTTCAATCACCAGAGTTATAAAATTGGATAAAACAAGCATTTTCAATGAAAAAGTATCTGATCTCAACTTCTCCAAAAAGAATGCCTTAAAATATAAATAAATAAGAAGGCACCATATTCTAAGAAAAAAATCAGAATGCCAACATATTTAATTCTCACAGTAAATCACTGAGTTGGATAAATAGTGCCTGCATTTTATGGATGAAAAAATTGAAGCAGAGAAATTAAGTAGCTTCCTTGAGGTCATGTAGGAAATAAATGCCGGAGGCAGGATTCAAATACAAATCTAGTTTGTTTCTAGTGCCCAAGAACTATACCAGGGAGGCAGTGTGCTATGTGGTCACCTGGAGTTTCACCGCCTAGAGCCACACCACGGCTTCACAACTTGCTACCTGTGTGATCTTAGCCTAGAGATTCCTCAACTGAAAAATGAAAAGGATAAGTTTATTTAGCTCATTTTGAAGGTGATGTGAGAAAGTATACTTAAAAGCACTTTTGCCATATCTAGTACACCTAAGTGCTGAATGAAAATTATCTATCCTAATGTGCACAGAATTAGACATTCACATAGAGAGGAGGATTTCCTGGGTCAGACTAAGGAGACCCTGATGGACAGAGAAAATGGTGCAATTATAATACTATTCCTTCAGCAGTTGTAACAAAGTTACCACATTAAAACCATATGTTAATAACAGGGGGGCATATGGGAACTTTGTATTTTCTGTATGATTTCTCTGCAAACCTATGACATCGCTAATAAGAATATTATAAATAAATAAATAAGGAAAAAGGGGACAAGAAAATGTTGGTCCAGCTGTACCAGCACCTTTTCCTGAGTTTTCCAGAGACTGTCTTAGTTTGCCACAGGACTGCCGATGCAAAGTACCAGAAATGTGTTGGCTTTTATAAAGCAGATGTCTTTGGGGTAAAAGCTTACAGTTCTGAGGCCATGAAATGTCCAAATTAAGGCACCACCTGATATGCTTTATCACCAAAGTCAGCTACTGTTGACCCTGGTGTCCTGACACATGGCAAAGGTGGCTGCCAATCTCTGCCTTCCCCTCTGGAAGCTACTATCTCCCAGAGCTCAGCTGTGGGCAACCAACCATAGGTCTTGTCTCTTTCCAGGCTACTTCTCTCACTCTCAGCTGCTCATCTTTCTTCCTGAGTTCAGCTGCAAGCTATCAGACATACGGCTTGTCTCTCCCTGAGCCTCAGCTCTTTGAGACTCTCAGGGCTTCTCTCATTGAGCTCAGTTAGGGGCAAAGCTGAAGTCCTTTCTCTCACATGGCAGGGTCAAATATGGAAGCTTCCTTTTTCTCTGTATCTATCTATCTCTGTGTCTCTGTTTATATCAAACCCAGCAAGAGGGCGGAGACCCTCACTGCACAGTCCAATCAAAAGGCCCCAAACCCACAGGAATGGATTAGTTCAAAAACATAATATTTTCTTTTTGTGAATTCATAAAAGAACTTCAAACTGCCACAGGGACGCTGCTTAACATCCTCTGTTTTCATCTAATTGACCAAACCAAAAGTTAATGATAGATGTACATTGCTGCACTCAACAATACAGAATCTCAGTTAACATGAGAAGGAAAACAATGTGTTGAGTAGATAAGTAGCTGTCTGCATGGGTAATACTGCTAAATTCTATTAAAATAATCAAGAAGTGTTCTAATGAGAATATTGAGAAGAGTTCAAATGAGAACTGGCACTAAAGTATTAGCTGTGGAAGTACAAAGAAAAGAATGAATTCCAGAGATATTAAAAATACTATCAGAGATTTGTTTCCAAATCTGGCTGAAGTGGAGATAGAATTTCTTCTTTCTGACTGCTGAAAGAGTTCTCCCTTTAAAGCCTTCAAGTGATTGGATGAGGCTTCTCTCATTACCATAGACAAACTCCTTTGTTGATTGTAGGTGTAATAAGTCATAGATGTAATCAACTAGCTCATGATCTAAATCCATGAAATACCCTCACAGTAACAATCAGGCCAGTGCTTACTTGACCAAGCAACTGAACACCAAAATCTATCCAAGTTGACACATGAACTTAACCATCATAATACCTAAATCATTCTTCATATCACATAGCCAGATAATCCTTGGTTAAATTTGCTTAGCTTTTATTTTTTTTAATTTTTTAAATTTTTTAAAATTTTTAATTAATTTTTTTAAGAAAATACATCGATTACATAAATGTTACACAAAAATTTTAGAGGTGCCCACATGCCCCACCTCCCACACCTCCCACAACCTCATATACATTCTTCATTAGTGTGGCACATCACCTGCAATGGATATACACATTTTGGGGCTTTGCCACTAATTGCTTAGCTTTTAAATAGTTTTTTTTTAAATTTCAGTCAACATATATAGGAAATAAGTATTTCATATTTTAATTTCCTTTTCCTATTCCTAATATGTCCATGTTGATAAGGAACATAGTTTAATACTGAAATGATATTTTTCAACACATTGGGAAAGTTTTGAAACAAAATTATGACTCTTCCTCAGATAGCAACTTGCATGTGATGATAGTTTTAATTGTGTATTCTAACACTGCTATTGGACACACAGAAGTTACTCATATTATACAAAGTATCCTTCACATGTCAGTAAAATCTGTATAACACAAACTTATGAGTGTATTGGATGGCACCTGGAAAGTTAGAGCAGAAAAAGAACAGCGAGATAAGTCGAAGAAAAATGGTGTCAGGCTAGGACCCAGGAAGTCAGTCTTCAATCTAAAAAGTATTCCCCATTTTCACCAATTGTGGTCACTGGAAAAGAGAAAATGTGAAAGAACCAAATAGACAAGATGGTTCTGTACCATGTTTTATCATTTCATCATATATTTTTGGTGTACCTCCACTTAATATCACCAATCTGCCACAAAGTCCAAAGATAGCACTACATTTTTATAGGTGAAATGTAAATGCAGGTTCACATGTATAGAATAGATTATACAATTGATTTACCAGTGAAAAAATGCTTGCAGAGGTCCAGATGAACACTATTTTCCCCCAGTGGACCTATTCTTAACTCTGAAAAAATCAATATTCTGTATTCTACATTTTTGAAATTACAAATATTGCATGTTTGCTTTAATAAATGAAGAGAATGACATATTCATAAAACTCCTAATAATCTGCATAACAATTTTCCTTTTTGTAGATTCAATTAGTTGTCTAGAATATATCCTTCATGCACTTGGAAACAATACAAGCATTTATACACACTTCAGGGATTTTTTTTTGTCCATATGCTTCTTAAAGACATAATATTATACTGTAAATACAACCTTATAGTTCTTTAAAATCAATTATCACTATTTTTATTTTAATAGATATTATCAGGTGTAATGGTTTGACAGTTTTATTTAATTATGAATTCCAAAAATATAAATTGGATTATGCTTGTAAACTGATCTGTTCATCTGGGCATGATTAAGTTATGAATGGGGCGTTAACTGCCATGTCAGTGGGACGTTGAACCCCACCCCTTGGTGGGTGTGGTCTCAAGTATAAAAGGCTAGACAAAAGGCAGCAGTGATAAGAGAAGCAGATTTGAGAAGCAGTTCTGATGTTGGAGTGAGCCGTTCGCCTGATAGTCTACAACTGGCCTTGTGGAGAGACACAAAGTGTAGAAAGCCTCATGGTCCACAGCTGAACTTGTGGAGGAAACAGAAGCTAAGCCCAGAGAGAAATGCAGCCCCGGGAACAGAGGAACCCAGAAGCCTGAACCCTGGAGACGTCGGCAGCTGTCTTGCTCCAACACGTGGACTTTGGTGAGGGAAGAAATTTATGCTTTGTGGCCTGGCAACTGTAAGCTTCCACCCCAAATAAATACCCTTTATAAAGACCAACCAAGTTTGGTATATTTCAAAAGGCACCACTGTGGCTGACTAATACATCAGGTTAATTACAAACCAGCCTATAACAATCTAATTTCCACCAACAAATATGAGTGTACTATTTTCTTTGTATTCCCACCATCAATAGTTGAAATATGCCTATGTTATTTTTCCCATTTTCAACTTCATTTTCTTCTCAAAGGATGCTATAATTTTCTCACTAAATTGAAATAACACCTTTGGCCTATTAAATTCGTATGGAGCTACAAACTGTGTGACTCAGAAGACATGAAGATTAAATACAATGGGTGTCCTGGATTCAATCCGGGAACAGAAAAAGGACACTAGTGGAAACACTGGTGAAATCCTAATATAGTCTGGAGTTTAGTTAATAATAATGTAGTAGTATTAATCTCTTAGTTTTGACAAATGTACCATAGTCATGTAAGATGCTAACATTAGAGGAAGTTAGGACAAAGGATATATGAGCACTCTCTGTACTACCTTTGCTACTTTTTTCTAAATCTAAAAATACATCAAAATAAAAAGTTTAAGTAAAAATTATCGTGGATACTGGAGCCTTTTTTTTCTGTATTTTCTATCTTATCCACTTATATAACTCTCAGACCTTGAAATCTAATGGAGTTTGCCCTGCTGGGTTTTGGACTTGTTTGGGACCCATGACCACCCCATAACTGATTTTGATGAGACTTAGTACTTAGCATTGCTACTGAAATGCTTGAGGCTTTTGGGTTGTTGTAATGGAATTAGTGTCTTTTGCATGTGGGAAGAATATGTCTTTTGGGGGTTCAAAGGGTGGATAGTGGTGGATTGAATTGTGTACACCAGTTTTGACATTTTTTTTTTTCTAGGTCTTGGTCTGCATCCTGGTGGGTATGGACCCACTGTAAATAAAATCACTTCAAGATGTTACTTCAGTTAAAGTGCGGCCCAACTGAGTTAGGTTGGGCTTCCTTCTAGATTACTGAAATTCTTCATAAACAGATGAGAATCAGGCAGAGCAAAAAAGAAAGCCACAGGGAGCTGCGAGAAGTAGAAGCCATGGGGCCCAAAAGAGAAAGGAGATACTGCCATGTGCTTTGTCACGTGACAGAAAAGCCAAGGACCAAGGACCACCAGCAGCCAGCCTCAGAATGCCATACATCTTTGGGGAGAAAGCATTGCCTTCCTGACATGTCAATTTTTGACTTCTTCTAGCCTCAAAACCCTGAACCAAAAAATTCTAATTGTTTAAGCCAACCGATTGTATATAGCAGCTAGGAAATTAAAACACCTGCTAAGAAAATAAGATATTGTCTTGACTAATCTTGACCATTTATTTTTTTCATATGAACATAAAAATATTTACCCAATCCTTATTAGTCCTAGAAATCCTATAAGAACTCTATTTGATATTACATGAAATTTCTTTGTTAATATCAGGAGAGAACTAATGTCATGATGTTGAGTTTTCTTATTCAAAACCATATGTCTCTATTTGTCTAAAACTAGTTTTATACTTTCTTTAAAACAATTATAATTTTCTTAGATAGGTTCAGTGCCTTACATACTAAAATGTTTTTCCTAACTCTTATATTTTAGGTCATTTTGTGAATTAATTTTCCTAATTACCATATCTAGGAGTATTTTTCATGTATAGAGAAAAGCTATTGACTTTTTGCAATTACCTTGAATCCAGCTATATTATTAAAATATCATGCTAATTATAGAAGGATATTTCTAAAGTCTCTTGATTTTTCTAAGCATACAAACACACCAAAGGAAAAAAAAATCTTATGTTTTTTTTTCACCCTGTATTTATACTGATTATTTCTTTGTGTTGCCACATGCACTAGAACCTGCAATTCAATGTTGAAATTACAATTTAATATGGAAAAATAAATAGGCAGGTCTGTCTGGTCTCTGCTTTTTATTTAAGTATTTTCACGTTCCAAGATTTGAAATTTATATTGCTGTTTCTAAGTTTTGAAAAGAAAATTTTGGTGAGTATCACCTAACAAATCTTATACTCTTTTCCTGTCCCTTAGAGATTTTTATCGAAATAGCCGCTGAATTTTAAATGCCTTTGAGCAGGAGTTCTTAACCAGGGGTCCATGAGCTTGAATTGAAAAAAAAATCAACTTAATATCTTTATTTTCTCTGACCTCCAATGTTGAGTGTCACAAAACTATTTGCAGCTACATTCTGAGAAGGGGTCTGTGGTTTTCACCTGACTGGGAACGGGGGTCCGTGGATCTAAATAGATTAAGAACCCCTGCCTTAGAGCATATATTGAGTGAATTTTATTGTCTCAGTTGATTTCCTAATGAAATTCATTATTGTGAAATGTTTCCTAATACTTGAACTATTCTTGCATTCCTAGAGCAAATTCTGATATAGGTCATAGATTATTTTTATTTTGATATATTGCTGGACTCTACTTACATTTAAAAATCTATTTTCTTATGTAACTTTTGGCCTATAGATTTTTTTTTTACATCTTTGCTGCATTTTGACATTAATTTATGCTGAACTCAATTTCTGTAGACTGAAATAGTCAAAATAAGACCCAAACCATCTATTCCGTACAGATTAAATTTAAAATCAGTGAAACTACATGGTCTTCATGTCTTTTCCATAGTATATTTTAATAACCTGCCTATCACCTTCTCTGATAATTGATACATTCAAAATTAAGCAAGTAGCGGAATTTCAGGAACCACTAGACTTAGGAGCATGTGGGCTGGTGCAAGAGAGACCAAAAAGAGGAATGACTTCCCCAATGTCCTTCTCTGCAAAGATTCTTGGGTTCTTTGCATGCCCTTGGAAAGGACATGGGCAGGATAAAATTGTCTATCAACCTGGCTGGAAATGAGGCTAGATTAAGTAAGGCTTAAAGAAAAAATTGAAAAGAAAAACAACCATGATATTTCTTGCATACTCAAGCAAATGGAGAAAGAGTTATAAACCTGCATTCATTAGTACCACCTGCTAGGTTAGATAACTAATCTCACTCACAGAACTCTTAATCTTCATTGTGTCTCCGAAACCAAGATTTTTGCTCTATTTATTTAATCACCCTTACCTCAAATACACTAATGAATGCAGGCAGGCATATGTACATACTTTGTCACTAATACCACAATACATGGGCATAAAATTTCTATTATTAGACCCTAAAGATACCCAAATCAACAAACTAATGTCTCATAATCCTTTAACCGCCCGAGTCACGTGTGAGAATTGTTTTGATTTAAAAATAAGAATGATACAAATCCTATATCTTTCTCGTCTGTTTTATCTCTTCATTTTCATACTAATCTCATTTGTTTCCTCAGATGCATCCCAAAATGTTCAGTGCTTGTTTATATTGATTATTACAAGATCAATATGCATAGGTCAAAAGAAATAATGGAAGAGATGTCATAGTCCTGGCCTATGAACATAACGGTTTTGCTGCAATTTTTACCAAATTGACAAGTTGCTTGATGGAAACAGACAAATTGATTATGCAAAGTGTTGAGGCTTTCTACAAAGGGCCAGCCCCTGCTCCACCCTACACAATGGGAAAGCCTTGTTCTTCTTCAGTCCAGAGCTCTACACCCCCTAAAAATGTGATTGTGTTTTGGAGTAACTTCTCTTCTGCACTTCTGCAGCTTTAATGAGCTCTGTAGAAACGGAAATGATAGATGCATGATCCCACATAAATAGAGAAGCCAATTTTTCCAAACCTTTGTCCTCTTATGTAACCATTAATGCCGTATCTTCTTTCTCACAGAGCATGGTATTGATTTCTATCCAGGGAAGTTTATAAAACAAGAAAAACACAATTAACATTTCCAAAGGCTCACGTTGTGCCAAGAATTTTTCTAAGTGCTTTATATTTATTAACTCATTTAGCCCTAACAAGAACCCAATGGGGCATGCACGAATGCATATATTATTATCATTATTATTCCCATTTTATACATGAAAATTTTGAAACGTAAAAAGAGCATATAGAACGTAATTTGAATGCGGAATCAAGCCCAGGTGGTCTGACTCCAAGTGTGCGTGCTGTATCACTGTGTCATAGTGCTTATTTAGGCAACAAGGACTACATTTATATAATAAAAGATTTATCAACGCTTGTTTTTAAAGTTTCTGAAATCTTCCTTTGGATTAACTGCTAATGTGGGCAACCAAACAAGCTCTCTAATCAGAACAGCAGCAGCAGCAGCAGAAACAACCAAACCCAGAGCAGAAATCATTAGTGACTTCACAGGAGAAAGGTCAAAGCTGTGCCTGGCGGGATTGCTAGCAGTTGGCTGTGGTCTGCTTTCTCAGGCCACAGCAAGGAGGGAGAGTTAAGGACCTGCCTCCATTGAAACAGATATTCTGAACTATTTTATTTACCTCATCCTCCTAGATAAGTATCATATTGCTAGGCCTGTGTTGTTGATAGTCATTTGTTATCACAACTAACGCCACTTGACACATTACCATTTTTACCAGACCGTGGTTTTGAAATGATGATTTTGAAAATTCATACAGTCAGATAAAGACCATTTCACTGCTTAAAAAGATAGGAAAAATGAAAACTAGTTGCCCTCATTCATTCATTCTTCCATTCAGTGAATGAATATACCTTGAATACTGGTCTGTTTCAGGTCTTATCCTGTGTTGACAGTACAAACAACGAAGTTCCTCCTGTTATGGAGTTCATATCCTAGCAAACAAGTGGATAGAAAATAAAGTATAATTTAGAGATGTGACCAAAAAAAAAAAAAAATAAGCATGGCAGAGGGAGGGCTCTTAGGTGATATTTAAGTGGAAACCAGAAATAGGACAAGTAAGGCCATTCCAGGTGGGCAGAAAGCAAGTATAAACGTATGCTCTGGGAAGGGAGATCTTGTAACTTGCTTAGAGCAGCTTGGAGTACAGCTGAGCTGCAGAAAAGTAGGCGAGGGGAGCAATGGTAGGAGATGAGATCGGAGAGATGGGCAGGGATGGGATGGGTGGGGTCTTGAGAAACGTGGTGCAAATATGGTTTCATCTTAAGTGTATCTCTGAAGAGATTCTATCAGGACCGAGATTTGGTAAGTTGCTAATACTGCTGCTATGCAGAGACAAATTATAGGGGACAGTGGGTGAGAGAAGTCAGGAGGCCATTGCAGGCATCCGGGCAAGCAATAATGTCGTTTGCACAAATGTTAGCAATGGAGATGGGGAGAACTGGTAGGTTCAGAATACATTTTAAGGTAGAACAAACAGAACTTGTTCATGAATTCAATGTACAGTGGGAAGCAAAGCGAAAACTCAAGGTGTTCTGTCTGCTTCATCTCATTCAGCCTGTGTGAAACAGCAACAACCTACGTAGCAAAAACTGCCCAAATTCAGATGACAATTATTACAGAATTAAAAATATAAGTAACTGTCAGCATCATACTATTTTATTTCCTCTGGAAAGTGTTATTTTCTAAACAGTTTTCAATGAGATTTCCATTGATTCCCTTCTCTTCCCATTCAATAATTTCAATATATTCTGCTTGTATAAGGAACTTCTGCATAATTGACTCTACTAATATTAATTTTTCACTAGTCCATCTGGTTTGTCTTCTTTCTTGTAGCTAAAGTCATTTTAAAAACATTTGCTAAAGTGAACAATGTTAGTAATTTTAAATGCTTGTTTTTTCTTTATCTGGGTGCCTTGCTGTAGCGGTTTGGCAATTTGATATAGTTATGAATTCCAAAAATAGATATTGGATTATGCTTGTAAACTGGCCTGTTAATCTGAGCATGATTAAGTTATGATTAGGGCGTTGACTGGGCCCCGTCCATAGGGCATTGAGCCCCACCTCTTGGTGGGTGGGGTCTCAAAGATAAAAAGACATGGCAAAGTACAGAGTGGGAGTAGTTTTGAGTTGGAGTTTTGATGCTGAGTTTTAATGCTGGGGCCCGGGGAAGTAAGCACACAGAGGAGCTTGGTCATGAGGAAGGAGAGAAGGCCCTGGGAAAAGAGATGAGCCATTCACCTGACAGTTGACAGTGGCTTTGTGGAGAGAGGCAAAGTCTAGAGAGCTTCATAGTCTACAGCTGACCTTGTGGAGGAAACAGAGGCACTGAGTCTTGAGAGAAACAGAGCCCCAGAAAAAGAGGAACCCAAGAAGCCTGAAACCTTGGCAGATGTCGGCAGCCATCTTGCCCCAACAGGTGGCAATGGACTTTGGAGAGGGAAGTTATTTACACTTTATGGCCTGGTAACTGTGGGCTTCTACCCCAAATAAATACCCTTTATAAAAACCAACCGATTTCTGGCATTTTGCATCAGCAGCCCTTTGGCTAATACACTTGCCTAATCAAATTTTCAGAAGGATATTTTGCTTGGCTTATTAAAAATTATAATATTCTGGGTCATCTTGATTTATAGATCTCAATCATCAAAGAAACTGCTCAAATGGACAAAAAAATGCATTACTTCCAATTATTCAGAATATTGAAATTCTTATAAGAAAGAGAAAAGTAAGGTTTGTGATTATGTTCTGTCCTGCTCTCAGCACTAAGCTTGTGCTTTGCCTGTCATGTAAAGGCCATATATATA
The DNA here is from genome assembly GCA_004027955.1 of Chaetophractus vellerosus. NCBI lineage: Eukaryota > Metazoa > Chordata > Mammalia > Cingulata > Chlamyphoridae > Chaetophractus > Chaetophractus vellerosus. Next base: position 15,975 of record PVKH010009388.1, read on the forward strand.
TGGTATATGTGACAGCTGAATGAAGTGTCTCACACCAGGAACCTGAAGCTGGTCTCAGACCTGTGAGGACCTATTCTACACCAGCACTTGGGGCTTGACATTTTTAATCACACAGCTCAGCTAGACTAAGAGGAAAGAGCCTGAAAAAACATTTTGACCTGAGAACTTTTTAAAAACAATTTCAGAAATCATCTCCAAGTACAGCAATGTTTCCAATATTAATGCAACCGTGTTTTGCAGCCATGGCCAATAGTCTCTGCATCTTGGATGGGTTTTAACTGCTTCTCTCAAGTCAACCAGGAAATTAAGTACCATGTTCCTTTTATTCAAACAAGCAATTCACTATTCAGCTATTCCTGAAACCGTTCCTATCTGCAGCTGAGAGTGCTAGATGTAATTTTCCAGGAAGAATTTCCTAAGTGGCTCAACCCTATAGCAATAAACAAGGTTGCTGTAGCTTCACGTGGTGCCTCAGTGCCCCTTTCAGCTGTGAGAACTACATTCCAGAACCAGATGATTATTATTTACCTTAAATCCCAACTGTTTGGTCTGAGGTTTGGCCAACTCAACCCTTATCATCAGCTTTTTGAGTTTACTGACCTCATAGTAAGCCTTGAATCTTTTAAGTGTTTTACACGCCATTTTTCATAATTTCAGCCAAGAAGAGCAAAGAAACTTTATACTTTTAGGTCAGAATAAGGCTTTCAAATTGAACAAATTCATACTAAAAGGGTGCTTCACTCAAGCTTTATGGACAAAAAATGAAGTTATATGGGTGTGGATTACTCAGAGACTGTATAAAAATCAGAGTGCGAATAGAAGGAATAAGCAAAAGAAAACATGAAGAGTGATTGTGACAAGCACAATGGACAGGGATTAGGTGGGGGGGAAAGCCACCAAATGCTGAAGTGTATGTTTGTGGCATATGTAAGTATCGAGGGAAATCAGCACTAAAGAATAAGTTATTCTTATTTCCTCACCAACATTTTTATTGACATTCTAAACCCATGATGTGCAACTGAATAGTATTAATTGATAATGGTTTTTATTACAGGTACCTTATAGAGATACATAATTTTATCTTTCAAATCAGTTATAAAGCTGTACTGGGTGACTTGTTCATTTTGATCCATTTGTCCATTATTATGTTCAAAAAAAGAAAGAAATAGAAATAAATGTATTTTCACGATTGTCATTTAATGATTTTAAACTATGCTAAAATATCATTTTCCTTTCATGCCCACTTGAGAAAAAATTCTAAATGAAAATTTGACCTTACACATTAAGGTATAAACATCTTCTTGATTAAAAAATAATAATAATTCAGTATAGAGTTTTAAAAACATAATTAAGAAATAAGATTCTTTGACACATTACTTATAATTTCTAGTAATTAAACACAAGGTTATTTCCTTGGTTCTTTTCTGCTTTCTGAACTCTCTATAAGCAATGTCATTCAGCCTCACAACTTCAATTCTCACTCTCTAATGGATAATTTAAACCTCATCCACAGATTTTGAGCTCTAGAGATAAACCTGGAGCTGCACTCACTCTCCTACGTATAATTGATCTTGTGGATTTCTGCAATATTCTTCTAGAGGGCAATCTAACAGTATCACCCTCCTCTCATTTGAAAAATTAAACTTGTAAAGAATCATTATTAGGAAAGATTTTAAATCTAAACTCCCCATTTTATTACATTTTGGTCTCGGGCTCCTTTCTAAATTTATTTCTACCACTCTCTTTCTTATATGCTATATTCCACACAATCTGACCTGGCCATCGGTTAAGGACATCTTGTAGTTTCTCTCTCTCTGCCTGATACACCTTTACTTCCTGGGGTAGTCAGTCTCAGCACGGAGACGTTCCTTGAATCATGCTGTAGTCTGAAGCTCTTCCTACCCAAACCTTCCTTCCCTTTCTCCTTTCAAAAGTGACAGACATGCCCTGTGCACTGAAGTGTCCCCTCCCTGCACCTGCACCTTTACCTTATATTATTCATAGACATTTCCCCCAATAAATCTCTAGAATATATGATCCTATCTTGGTGCCTGCTTCTCAGAGGATCCTGACACACATTCCCATTTTTCTAGTCAAATCAAAGTCAAATGCTACCTTCTTTATCAGCAATTCCACAATTAAATATCTGGGAGTAACTTTTCCCTCTCAAGTCTCTTATATTTTCATCTCTCTTTTCAGAGTGTTTTGCTCCTTTTAAAATTTATGACTATGTCTTACACTGACTACTAAGATAAATAAACTATTGTTTTCAATCAATATTTGAAGATAGCTATCCCTATTAGAGGGAGAGAGCAAACACATAGGCCAAGATTTGGAAAAATTGGCACTCCAAGAATCAATAACAGAAGAATCCTGTAGATTCCCGTTCTCTTCACTCACGTCAGTATAGTCTTGGCAGTACATAGACCCTACTAGGAGAAGGCCAATACAGGGCCATAATCCTTTTGGACTCAGATGAGGGTATTTTTCTTTATCTTTCTTTCCTTCCCCACATCCTGCTCTTTTCCTTACTAGAGCATGTCAATCTATCCTTGTCTCCTTTTCCTACCTCTACTCTTCTCTCTCACTTTCATCACTTTGAGATACATAGAACATAGTGAGAAAAAAGCTCTGATAGAAGCACGGTGTTCTAGTCAGGGTTCTCTCGGGAAACAGAATCAACACGAGATCTCTGTTAAAAATATAAGATTTTATAAGGGTCTCTCACGTGACCGTGGGGATACACAAGTCCAGGTTCCGCTGGCAGGCTGCAAGCCAGGGGCTCCGATGAAAGACTGATGAAGGGTCCTCGATGAGTTTGCTCCGATGAAAGACTGATGAAGGGTCGTCGATGAGTTCCTGGGAGAAGTTCGCTGTCAAA
>PVKH010009389.1:0-18855 GCA_004027955.1 Chaetophractus vellerosus
TTAATCTATTTTTTTTTTTGGAACAACAAAAACAAAGCATTGGCTACCTACCATATAAAGCCACATAGAGGCTGAATGCCAAGTACCATGCTATTAAAATAATGATAAAATGTTTACTCTATGTCAGTATCTATTGGTTACAACAAGAATCCATGAACATATGTGACCTTATTACTGCTCAAAAAATAAAAAACCACAAAACCCTTGCAGTTGTTGGTACTAGTCTATTGGAAGGAGCAGAGATTTTGGAAAACTGGCTCTGCCACCTTCTAAGTTGTTTTCTCATCTATTAAATAGTGATAATACCCACCTCCTGGGACTGCAGTGAGTCCTAGTGAGATAACATATGTAAAGTACATGGCACTCGATTAGTGGTAGTGATTTAGCTATTGTTATGATTATTATTTGCAGTAAGTTTCATTCCAGAGTTTCCCATGAGCATAAAGACTTAAAGCAACAATCAGGTGGTAATAATCACCTTAATAATTGGTACTGGTGTGTTGTTTTTCAATTTTATTGATACATATTAATAAAGCATAAATCCATCCAAAGAGTACAATCAATGGTATTTTGTGTAATCACATGTTTGTGCATTCATCACCCCAGTCACTCCCAGAGCACTTTCATTATTCCAATAATAATAATAAACAGAAAATAATAACAAACAAAACTCATCACCTCTCAATCTCCCTATGCTTCACCTGCCATACACAGATGCCCATGTTTTCCTTCTCTCTAGTATATTTTATTTATATTTTGTAAAAACAGCCTTATATATGCAATATCACCCATAATCATGTTTTGTGTGAGGTTTTACTTATCTTATAATAAAGTCCCATATTACAGTTTTAACTTTCCTTCTACTAATATACATGACCTTAGACTTTCCCTTTCAACCACTGTCATACCCATACAATAGCACTGCTTATTACAAACACCATTTCTATTCATTTCCAAAGATTTGCAAAGAATCTTTTTACCAATTCTACACAGATTAACCCTCAGCTTTCCATTCTCTACCCTCCTTCTATTTTCTGGTGACCTATATTCTAGTTATTAACTCCACAAGTTTAGACAGTATATTTAGTGCATAATAGCAAAATCATACAGTATTTGTACCTTTAAAAATATATATATTTTAGCTTACATAAATGTTACATAAAAAATATAGAGTATTCCCATATGCCTTGCTCCCCACAAGCGCCCACCTTTACCCACGTTAACAACACCTTTCATTAGTGTGGTACATTCATTGCAATTGATGAACACATTTTGGAGCATTGCCACTGAGTATGGATTACAGTTTACATTGTAGTTTACACTCTCTCCCACACAATTCTGTAGGTTATAGCAGGATATATAATAGCTTGTATCTATTGCTGCAATGTCATTCAGGACAATTCCTAAGTCCAGAAAATGCCCCCATAGTACACCTGTTTTCCCTCTCTCTGACCTCAGAGCCTCCAGTGGCCACTGCCTCCACATCAATGATATAAGTTCTTCCATTGCTCGAATCACAATAAGTCTATAGTAGAATACCAGTAAGTCCACTCTAGTCCACAGTTGCTTCCCCAATACTGAGGATTCTGGGATGGTGATGCTCACTCCACCTCTAATTGAGAGGGGGCTTCAGTCCCATAAGGCCTATTGATGGGACACTCTTGCTTGCAGTTGTAGAGTCTCTTGGTTCCTTGGTATGGTGGTTGTCCATCATCACCTTCTTGTAAGTTGTCCTGGGTAAATCCAAAGAACTAGAGAGTAGGTGTTGCAACTCCATTGTGGCTCAGGGCCCAACTGGCATATGGGCAGCCCAAAGATTGAAGTCTCTTGGATGTACAGCTACCAACTCCAGCACCAACTACAGGTTTAAATAGAAGGGACAGAAGAGCCATGTGTAGGGAAACCACAACTGAGTCCAATTGTGTTGCTCTGGGGAGCACAAACCCCAAAGTAGGCCCCATTGGCAAGACACCAAACTTATGAGCTATCTTCCCTGACCATAGTGCCTGGGTGTTTACAGAGCCCTCAGGAGCCCCACTATTTGGGGTAATGTCTAATTTGGCAGCCAATGAGATCCTGCTGAGATGTGCAAAAGCATAACCTCTGGAATGACCTCCTGACTCACTTTGAAGTCTCTTAGCCATGTAAACTTATTTGTCTTTATCTTTTCCCCCTGTGGTCTTTTTCCAGTTTGTGCTTGGTAGTAATCCCTCAGTGCCAGGGAAGCTCATCCCTTGGAGTCATGTTCCATGCTGGGGGGTAAGTTATGCATGTTTTCACTCAACATAATGTCCTCCAGGTTCATCCATGTTGTCATATGCTTCATGACTTCATTTTTTTCTTACTGCTGCATAATATTCCATCATGCATATACACTACAATTTGTTTATTCATTCATCAGTTGATGGACGCCTGGGTTGTTTCCAAGTTTTGGCAACTGTGAATAATGCCGCTATGAACATCGGTGTGCAAGGGTCCGTTCATGTCACTGCTCTCAGTTCTTCTGGGTATATACCCAGCAATGGTATTGCCAGGTCCCATGGCAAGTCTATATTTAACTTCCTTAGGAACTGCCAAATAGTCCTTCATAGTGGCTGTACCATTCCACATTCCCACCAACATTGAATAAGCATTCCTATCTCTCCACATCCTCTCCAACATTTATGGTTTTCCAACTTTTTAATAGCATCCAATCTAATAGGTGTGAAATAATATCTCATTGTAGTTTTGAAATGCATTTCCCTAATCGCTAATGAACACTCTTTCATGTGTTTCTTTGCTATTTTTATTTCTTCTTTGGACAATTGTCTTTTCAAGTCTTTTGTCCAGTTTTTTAATGGGATAGTTTGTCTTTTTGTTGTTGAGTTGTATGATCTGTTTATATATGATCAGTATTAAACCCTTATCAGATATGTGATTGTCAAATATATTCTCCAATTGAGTTGGTTGCCTGTTCACCCTTTTGCAAAGTCCTTTGAGGTGCAAAAGTGTTGAATTTTCAGAAGGTCCCATTTATCTATTTTTTCTTTTGTTGCTCGTGCTTTGGGTCCTTGGGTGTAAGGTAGTTAAGAAACCACCACTTACCATAAGATCTACATTTTCTTCTAGGAGTTTTATGGCTGTCACTTTTATATTTAGTTCTTGATCCATTTTGAGTTAATTTTGGTATAAGGTGTGAGATTGGATTCTTCTTTCTTTTTTTAGGATATGGATATCCAGTTCTCCCTGCACCATTTGTTGAATAGACTCCTCTGGCCCAGCTGGGAGAGCTTGACCACCATGTCAAAAATCACTTGAATATAGATGTGAGGGTCTATTTCTGAGTTCTTGATTCAGTTCCATTGGTCAATGTGTGTGTCTTTATGCCAGTACCATGTTGTTTTTACCACTGTAGCTAGGTAATATGCTTTAAAGTCCAAAAATGAGAGTCCTCCAATTTTGTTCTTCTTTTTTAAAATCTTTTTTTTTTTTCTATTCGGGGCCCCTTACCCTTCCAAATAAATTTGATAATTGTTTTTTTCCATTTCTGCAAAAAAGGCTGTTGAGGTTTTTATTGGGATTGTATTGAATCTGTAAATCAATTTGGGTAGAATTGGCATCTTAATGATATTTAGTCTTCCAATCTGTGAACATGGAATGCCCTTCCATTTATTTGTCTTATTCAGTTTCTTTCAGCAATATTTTGTAGTTTTCTGAATACAAGTCCTTTATGTCCTTGGTTAAGTTTATTCCTAGATAGTTGGTTGTTTTAGTTGCTATTGTAAATGGAATATTTTTCTGATTTCCTCCTCAGATTGCACATCAGTAGTGTATAGAAATGTTATTGACTTTCCCTGTTAATCTTGTATCCCGCTACTTTGCTGAACCCATCTATTAGTTATAATAGCTTTGTTGTGGATTTTTCAGGAGATTGTAGATATAGTATCATATCATCAGTGAATGGTGAAAGTTTTACTTTCTTCTTTCTTAATTGGGTGTCTTTTTTCCCTTTATCTAGCTGAATTGTTCTAGGTAGAACCTCTATCACAATTTTGAATAACAATGGTGGCAGTGAGCATCCTTGCCTTGTTCCTGATCTCAGGAAGAAAGCTTCCCATCTTTCACCATTGAGTACAATGCTAGCTGTAGGTTTTTCATATATGAAAAATGAGTTTGGTAGTGTTCTTTCCTGTTCAATTTTTTGGAAGAGCTTGAGCAAGATTGGTATTAGATTGTCTTTGAATGATTGGTAAAATTCACCTGTGAAGCCATCTGGTCCTGGGCTTTTCATCTTTCAGAGTTTTTTGATGACTGTTTCAATCACTTCATTTGTGATTGGTTTGTTGAGATCTTCTGTTTCTCCTAGGGTTAGTGTAAGCCAGCGGTTCTTAATAGGGGTCAATGAGCTTGAATTTAAATTCGAAAACACATTATTCTTGTGGGGATGTGTTGGTGCAGGTGTGATATATTTATTAAACAATGCACAGTATAGTGTAGACTTAGAAGGGGTCCATGGAGAAAAAAATGTTAAGAACCCCTGGTGAAGGTGGTTTGTGTGTTTCTAGGAATTTGTCCATCTCCTCTACATTGTCTAGTTTTTTGGCCTACAGTTGCTCATATTGTCCTCTTAAGCTCTCTCATTTTTCTGCAGGGTCAATGGTAATGTTTCCCTGCCTCATTTCTGATTTTATTTGTGTATCCTCTCTTTTTTTCTTTGTCAGTCTAGTTAAGGATTTGTTGATTTTATAGATTTTCTCAAAGAACCAACTTTTGGGTTTATTGATTTTCTCTATTGTATTTTGTTCACAATTTCATTTATTTCTGCTCTGATCTTTACTATTTCTATCCTTCAGCTTCGTTTGGGATTAGTTTGCTGTTCTTTTTCTTGGTCCACCTGGTGTACAGTTAGATCTTCAATTTTAGCTCTTTCTTCTTTATTAATGTAAGCATTGAAGGCACTGCCTGTGCAGTGTCCCATGGGTTTTGGTATGTTTTGTTGTTTTTCATTTGTCTCAAGATATTTGCTGAATCCTCTTGCAATTTCTTCTGATTATTTAAGAGTGTGTTTTTTAATCTCCATATATTTATGAACTTTCCCTTTTCTGCCCATTATTGATTCCAGCTTCATTCTGTTATGATCAGAAAAAGTGTTTTGTATAATTTCAATCTTTTTAAATTTATTAAGACTTGTCTTGTGGCCCAATATATGGTGTATCTTGGAGAATGAACCATGAGCATTTGAAAAGAAAGTATATCTTCCTGTTTTGGGGTGCAATGCTTTATAGATGTCTGTTAGTTCTAGTTCATTTATCATACTATTCAAGTTCTGTTTATTTATCCTCTGTCCCATTCTATCCAATACTGAGAGTGGTATATTGAAGTCTCCAACTATTCCTGTAGAGACACTTATTTCTCCCTTCAGTTTTGCCAGCGTGTGCCTCATGTATCTCGGTGCATTCAGGTTAGGTCCATAAATATTTAGTATAGTCATTTCTTCTCAGTGAATTGCCCCTTTTATTAAAATATAATGACCTTCTTCATCCCTTATAAGGATTTTGCATTTGAAATCTATTTTGTCTGATATTAGTATTGCTCCTCCAGTTCTTTTTTGGTTACTATTTCTATGGAATACCTTTTTCCAGCATTTTGTTTTTAACCCAGTTGTGTCCTTATGTCTGAGGTGGGTCTCTTTTAGACAACATATAAATGGCTCATAATTTTTTATCCATTCTATTAGTCTATGCCTTTTAATTCAATCCATTAACATTCAATGTTATTACTGTAAAGGGGCATTACTTATTTTGCCCATTTGTCCTTCAGCTTTCTGTTGTCATATCGTTCTATTGTCTGTCTTCTTATCTTTTAGTTTACCCTTCCTAATAATCTTCATTTCTAAACTTTTTTCCAAATCTCTTGCCCCTGTTTTTTTCTTTCAGGTTGCAGCACCCCCTTTAGCATCTCTTGTAAATCTGGTCATTTTGTAACATATTCTATCAGTTTCTGTTTGTCTGTGAAGACTTTAAACTCACCCTCATTTTTGAAGGACAGTTTTGCCAGATACAGAATTTTTGGCTGGCTGTTTTTCTTTTTCAGTACCTTAAATACATGATACCACTTTCTTCTTGCCTCAGCACTTAAACTTATCAAATTCCCCTTGTATGTGATGCTTTGCTTTTCTCTTGCTGCTTTCAGAATCCTCTCTTTATCTCTTATATTTGTCATTCTGAATAATAGGCATCTCGGGGTAGGTCTATTCAGGTTTATTCTGTTTGGGGTGCATTGTCCTTCTTGGATATTGATATTTATGTCCTTCATAAGGATTGGGAAGTTTTCAGTCATTATTTCCTCAAATATTCTTTCTGCCGCTTTTCCTTTCTCTTCTCCTTCTGGGACACCAATAATGTGAATGTTTGTGTGTTTTGTGTTGTCATTCAATTCCCTGAGACTCTATTCCATTTTTTTCCATTCTCTTCTCTTTCTGTTCTGTCTTTTTCAGTTCAAATGTTCTGTTTTTGAAATCACTAATTCTGTATTCAAGCAATTCAAATCTGCTGTATGTGCCTCTGATGTATTTTTAATCTCATCCATTGTGTCTTTCATTCCTTTAAGGTCTGTTACTTTCCTTTGCAGGCTTTCAAATTGTTCTTTATGCTCTCCCAGTGTCTTCTTAATATCCTTTATTTATTTATTTAGTCATATATATTTTTTAAATTGTTCGGAGTGATTTAGGAGAGTTGTATAATTATCCCTGATTAATTTTCTTAAGTCCTGTATCACTTCAGGATATTTAGTTTGTTCCTTTGACTGAGCCATCTCTTCCTGTTTCCTAGTATGGCTTGCAATTTTTTACTGATGTCTAAGCATCTGTATATGTTGGTAAATTTACACTGATGGCCATTTTTTTCTCTTGTCTATTGTTTCTTTTTTCCTCCACAGTTCTTCTTTGAAATTTGGTTCAGCTTATTCTAAGTCTTTAAAATTTCCCAGTTTAAGTTATCAAAACCGGACCAGGGACTCACTAGTGGGGCACAGATTTTTTGCCAGGGGTAGGAAACAGAGAGCTCAGAGGTTTTTGTACATGCAATATCCACACTGGCCAGCAGATGGCATTCGTCAGCACATATTTCCACAGAGGTGTTTCAGTCTTAGCTTTCCTGTTTCTGTGTTGAACCTCCAGGTTGGAGATTCCAAGCAGACTCTGTTGCCTGAATTCACTGAAGAAAAGCATCCCACCTCCCCCCCACCCCCCAAATGCACACCTTTTCCCTTGAAACATTTGACAGGGAGGAAGATGACTGTTCCCCTCTCAGTAGGCTGCAGTGAGCCAGGAGTTTTACCCCAGCTTAATATCTTAAGGGTGTGGGAGGGGAGCCTTTCCCATCCACCATGGGGGTTTGGTAACTCATGTTTGTTGTTTTGGCTTCTTTGTCTCTTTGTTCCTGGCCCTCCTGGGGGTTGTGCAGTACTGTCCTGGTCTGCTGACCCCCAAAGCAGGTCCCTTGAACATCTTTTGGCCTTTCACCATTGTTTTTGAGGGAGCATTCAGCTCTGCCTGTTAGTCTGTTGCCATCTTCCCACAGTCCCCAGTAATGGTGCTTTGATAAGGATTCTTGAGCCTGTGCCCACACTCCAGGAAGGAAGGCTGTGACCCCTGAGCACCATCTTTCCTGTGTACTGTACAGGGTGGGCAGCACCAGGCTATGCATTTTCCATGCACACTCTAAGGCAGGGTTCTTCCCATCTTGCCAATGGATTCCTTCAGATGTTTGATGAAGAATATACATTCCTCTCGGAAATTTTTTTTTAAATGATTAATATAAAATACATATTTAAATACCATTATCAAAATATTAAAAAAGGCAAATGTCTAATATAATCTATGTGTTTATTAACACACTAAATAAGATTTAGTGGCAAGTCTAATAATGACCATAATGTCAGAAACATGTATTTTGAGATATCTTTGTCCATGTAATGCCCTATGAACATATCTGTGACATCTATTGGCCACAAAGTCATAGATTTTCTTAATACTGTTTGGAGTGTTAGTCACACTGATAATGAAAGGAAATGTTAAATTGGTAAATAAAGATGCAATTTTTCCCCATCCAATTTAATGTACCCTCTTCCTACCACCCCCATGCTTTCTAATACCAGGTGAAGAATCACTGTGCAAGAACCCTAATTTAGAACCCTACTCTAAAATCTAGAACCCTCTTTATACCTTATCCGATTGTCTTATTGTATTTTTCTCTAATCACCCTCTGCATTTGACCTCCAGCACTACCACTTCTTTCTTATATAGTTTTTAGAGTCTAAATTCTTATAAAATTTTGTGGATATGCAAACTCTTCCTCAGGAAACAAGCCCATATTATAATTATAGTGTATATTTCTAATGGATTGGAATGTCTTGATATAAACTTTTAAGTTAAAAAAAGTCAAATTCAAGGAAAGAGGCAAGACAAGTCATACTAAGCTATGACAATATTTTAAGAAATAAAATGCTTTTGAGAACAGTCATACAGCAGGAAGTACCTTGATTCTTGGGAAACACATACCCATTGTGCAGGGTGAAAAGATTAAAATACACTTTGGAAGAGTGTGCAAACTGTGAAGTACTTAACTGAAACCAAATCTTAAAGTTCTTTGACATTGACCCATATTCTTGGAAAAATGTAATAATTCATGCTCATTGATATGAAACAGCTCTTCACACTATTGAATTAAAAGCCCAGAGACTCTCTATATAGCTTGGGGAACCAAAACCATTTGAGCAGATTTGATATGTATCTGTAAAAAGGAAAACACAATTTAGATTAGGTATCCTTTGTAAAGATAGGACACATGTTTTGATTGATGCTTTTTGCATTTATAAATGCTTTGCATGATATTGAAAGTGATGGGTACAAAGGGATAGTATTAAAATAAAATCTTATTTATTGTCTGCACATCTTAGTGCTGATTGAGAAGGAACTCAGGATAACAGTCTGTTTAATTTAACCTTTCATAAGCAGACACACCCTTGTGGCTCTTCCTTGTTTATTTATAGTTGCAGTACTAAAAAGATTAATTGATTGTTCAATAAATTATCGCTTTACAGATCGGATTAGTCTTTAAAACAAACCCCAATCACCTTGTTAACATGTAGATATAAATGAATTGTTTTCAATAGGATAAAGGCTATCCCCTATGTAGGTGTGGCAATTAGATTATTGATTTTAGGTAAATGTCTTGTTAATTATGCAATAGGCTTCATTTCTTCTGTTAATTAAGCTACTGCTCTTTTAAGTCAATAAGCGATAGCCTCAGGAGAAATGGAAAGTTTCCCACTAGACAAGTCCAGGGCTTTCCCTTAAGGAGGAGCAGAATGTGAAACCCGGCTGCTTTCTGTAAAACAAAGACCAAAATGAAGAACTCTTAAAAGGGTAAACTATTTCTAATTCACCCAGCATCCATTTCTAGAGTAAGATTAAACAGAAATCTGAACAGAATTTTTTCCTTGAAGGGAAATTAATTGCTAGTACATTTTTCCCAAGTCTCTGCCTAAAAGAAGCTCAGTTCTTGGCTGTCATTTGGTTTTGCAATGACCAGGTTTAACCTGCCTTTCTACAATCTCCTACCAGGATTCAACTACTTCCAAAACTGTGCCATAGTTATTTAGGTGTTAATCATTAACCTGATGTTTTCAGAGTTGTCTTGCCCTGAGAACAAAGCCACTTTTAAGGCAAGAATCTGGAACCTCCTCACTAGCTCGGTCTACCTCCTTCTTGTATTTGTTGAAAGATTGATCCATAAATGTTGACTTTTATCTAGTTCTTCTTGGAATTGTTTGTTTTTGGTTTGCTTTTGTTGTTTTTATATTGGGGGGAGGGGTTAGAGTGGGAGATAAGGCTCTAGTTGCTTTACCTGGACATCTGGAATCTGAATCTGGCTGTGCTCCTTATTGATTTCAGAGCTTTGGTGGCTTCTGAGCTACGTCTACTCTGGTTTCACTGTCAAAATCTCACACATGCCCTCTCTTGCAAATGTGATGTTTTGCACCTGTAGATGCAAAATATTTATTGAACAAATGAATGGAGGGATGGGAGTCAATGGTGAATTTGGAAAAAGTGCTGGGTAAATTCTATGCAGGAAAGAAGTTCACTAGCCACCAGAAAATAATAAATTGGTTATTTCCTCCTCTTAGGCTTTCACCTAAGGATGACCCACAGATATATTATATTACAGTGAGAATCATTAATGTTTATCAAGTACTAACTATGTTCCAAATTGCATTCTGAGATAAATGTCAGCATTATCTCATTTAATCATCACAATAATACTTTTATTATGTCATTTATAGATGGAGAAACTGAGGCATAGAAACTGTTGTCACATGATCACTATGTGATGGAACCAGGATTCGAACCCAGGAAATATGGCCACAGGGTGTGGTTTTAACAATTGACCCCTACACAGGACACCCAGGGACCAGTAATCACTCGTTGCATATCAAATGACTGACCATAGCCAAAGGTCTAGAGCATAACCAACTGGTCTAGTTGATCTAAAATCTCTGGTCAAAATAATAGCCAATATTTAATAAGAACTTATTTAATTCTTTCAGTTCCAAAGTTAACATGTCTACTACCCTTCCATCAATTATAGTTCAATGACTCAGGAAGGGGTCGGTAACTTTGGAGCAGATTTGGAGCACTTGTGAGCCCAGTATCAGTATTCCTCTTCCAGCTAATGATTTTAGCACTAAAAATATGAAAGACACATAAAATTCTTTTCTTTTGACCATATTATTTGCTCATAACATAGAAGTAGCTACAGAGTAAGTTCATCTTATATTGTTATTTAGTATTTCCCAATTCATTTACATTAAATTTGGGCATTATTACTATGGACCACAGAAATAGCTCCATATATGGCAAAGTTATAATTAGCCAAAAAATCCAAAACTGTACTTGTTGAAAAGAATCCATCCGTCCACAAGAAACCTGGTGAAAGTTGTGCTGGTGTTTGCACGAAGCCTGTTAGACATAATTTTCTGAAGCTGTTTTCAATCATGCAAATGATTTTTTCCTTTGCAATATGCTAATGCAATCTGATTTATTTCAGTTGTAAAAGTTAATTACAATGTGTTTGTGAGTCCCTAAAGATGATGTATTAAATGTTTATAACCAGGATTATTAAAATGTCCTGTCTCGATTACAGAGCTTCTCTTTCAAACACTAGAACTAATTGTAGCCTTAAATCACAACAACCTCACCGTTAAAATTAACACAAGGGCAACATTGCATAATTTTAATTAATTTTAATTTGGCCAAAGCAAATTAATTTTTGTTTCTGGAAGGACAGCTAAACTCTTTTGTTGCCTGCTTCTGCTCAATATGGAGTTCATAAACTTCCTTTCTTCCTAGCATTTTTATTCCTCTGAGGATTGTACTATAGGATTGAGTCCTTGTTTACATTTTGGTTCCAATTTGAATATATGGTTCTCTCCTTTGCTTTTGCATCTCAGTATGGAAATGAAACCAGAGTGGAATGTATACAGTTCTGCGGTCAAGAAGACAAATTTTGCCCTGTAAATTTTATAATCTTCTTAACCCAGGTCTTTGCAGATAATGGTGTTCAGAGCTCCAAAGAGATGTACTCTGAGATTTCTATCTTTAGCCACCATTAAAAGGCTGCCAACACCTCTTTCAAAATTTACAAAACAATTTTCTAAGGACTACATACTTAGAAGACATCATATTTAGTTTCTTTCTGCCATCTCCTTGTGCTTAACACATGTACCAAAATTTATTATTTCGTATAACTTACTAATGCCAACCTTCTACTGTTATATCAGAGTGAGCTGTGGTGATAGGAGTAGGAAAAAGTAGGCTAAAATTCTATTTATTCATAAAACTGAGGGAACTTTCTCTAGACGTCTTTAACTCCAGTTCTCATTCTTCTCTATCTCATGTATGGTCTCTGTCTTCCAATGATGGCTGCTTTAAAATTAAAATGAAATCTGTAATCTAGAAAATCAGTGATAGACACTATATAGGATTCCAGAGTTTAATCTCTCTGATCATAAGTTGTAAATGTTTAAAAGAATTGTTTAAATGATTTCTTATATCAATTTACCTCTAGATTTTTTTGGAATCATGTTGGTTTATATTTTTGATGATCAACTTATTTTTGTTTTACCTGCTTGCAAATACATTTAAGCTTTCTGTGTGCACTTGATAAAACAAAATCTTAGAAACAATCTCATTTAATGACCACCTAGTAATATTGTCAAAATATTCCTGAAAGTTAAATTAAATTCTATTTATAAAATCATGAAAGGGACTTGAAAGTCATTGCTTGGTTAAAGAAAATAAGAAGAGTGGCTAGTCGACCAAAATTACAGTGTTAAAATGCTATTCCCCTACAGAATCTTTGAACATCTAGCAAAAACTGGCAGAGACATCTTCCTCAGAACTCTGGAAGATGGCTAAAAGGTTGCAGTAGCACAGTGAGTGTCCAATTAATAAAACACAGGTTAAAAAAACAAAACAAAACAGTAGGAGAACCTCATGGCGTCCTTGCTGACACCTCTCCTCCCCTGCCCCAGTGCAGTGTGGAGCCAGCCTGCACTCCCATTGTGCGTTCCTACCCCGTTCTGGAAGGAACAGAGTAACCCCAATGTGCATTCTATGCTGCCTGTAGGGCAGTGCCATATTCTCAGGTGTCAGCAGAAAGACTGAATCAGGAAACCCATCTCTGGCTCAGCCTCTCAGAGCATGGCCTGAAGGCAGAAGCAGCTTGCCGAAGGCTAAAGCAGTCTTAAGGTAAGTCAGAGCAGCCTGAGGTAAAGACTTACCTTCAAGTTATACAAAAAAGAACTTGTGAAGAGGAGTTAGTCTATTACATAAGGGATAGAGAGGGCATTTGAATTGCAGTCAACAGTGGAATTACTAAGGACAACAGCAAGCACAAGCCCAGGAAATGACGCCGAAAAGAGAGAGAGGATTCTGCACTTCATATTTGCCTCAGGCTGATCTTAATAGAAGAGCTAATCTCTGATGGAGAGCACCTGCCAACCAAAAGCCAGTTTGCAAAGACTGAGAAAGGTGGGATTTTTCTGCATTTGTTTGTTTGTTTTGTAAGCTCCTGGCAGTCAAGGAAATCTGTGTCATGTCACCATCTGGATATGAACTTAAGAAATAGTTCAGTGACAAAGTCCCAGAGTTAATACTCCAAAATATTAAAATGTACAGTGTGCAACAAATATTGAAAGACAATGAAACAGGAGATAATGGTCATCCAAAGGAACAAGATATGTATCAAGTAACCATCAACAAAGAAGAACAGATTTCAGACATACTGGACAATTACTTTATTTTTATTATTATTTTTTAAAAAATTTATTTATTTTATTACATATCTCCCCTTCCCCCCCGCTGCGGTGACGCGCTGAGACTGGTCACTGCGCAGGCGTGGCTTTCCCCGCTTGTGGGCGGCTTCTGCCTCCATTCATGGCCAGCTTTCAGTTCGCGGGTGGCTGGCTACGCTGCGGGCGACCTGCCCTGCCCGTGGCGGCTTTTGCCTGTTTGTGGCAGCTTTTTGCCCTGCCCACGGTGGCTCTGGCCCGCCCATGGTGGCTTGCCATGCTCAAGGCGGTCTGCCCTCTAGGAGAGGTCCCCGGGAACCAAACCCGGGGCCTCCCATGTGGTATGCCGGCGCCCTATCCACTGGGCTATCGAGCCGGCCCTGGACAATGACTTTAATAAAATGATCCTTAATATGCTTAAGAAGATAAAGGAAAACTGAGAAAGAACTAAAGGATATCAGGGGAATGAAGGAACAATATGAGAATCTTGATAAAGAAGTAGAAAATTCAAAAAAGAAACAAACAGAAGTACTGTGATTGATGACCAAATAAATGAAATGAAAAATTACCTAGAGGGTTTTAACAGCACATTGGAGCTGGCAGAAGAAAGAACCATTGAACTTGAAGACAAGAGAAATGAAATAATTCAGGCTAAGGAACAGAAAGAGAAAAGAATGAAAACAAACAAACAAACAGGGAACAGAACTTGAATACCATCGAGCTTACTAATATTCACATTATGGGAGTCCCAAAGGGAGAAAAAAGTGGACAAGAGGAGAGAGAATGTTCAAAGAAGTAATGGCAGAAGACTTCCCCAAATGAACAAAAGACATGAACAAAAAGCCCAACAAACCTCAAACAGGAAAAAACTCAAAGAGAACTATGCCATAAAGATAGCATTCAAACTATTGAATACCAAAGATAAGGAGAGAGTTCTGAAAGCTGCAAAAGAAAAGCAATATACTATGTACAAAAGAGGCCCAATATAATTAAGTGCAGATTTCTTATCAGAAACTATGGAGGCAGGAAAGCAGTGGAGTAATTAAAGTGCTGAAGGAAAGCAATTGCTAAGTAAAAATTTTATATCTTATGTGTCTGTCTTTCAAAAGTAAGGGAAAGCTCATGAGCTATAACAAATATATACTAATACAGGGTGTTGATAATCTGGTGGGTTTTGGGAAAAATACACCAAATGTAAGATATGGGCTATAGTTAGTTCTTAGTTTGTAACAAATGTTCCACAACAATGCAAGATATTGGTATGGGGGAGGAGGGGTGTTGTATGGGAGGCTGTATGTTGAGATGCATGTTTGTTTTGTAAGTTCAAAACTTTTCTTATACACTTACTGTATATGTGTGTATATGTATGTATAATATACATCAATAAAATTTTATTAAAAAAATAAGAAATAAAAATAATTTTTAAAAACTAAGGGAGAGCTTAAAACATTAAATAAAAGCTGAGGAAGTTTGTCACCACTAGATCCGGCCCGAAAGCAATGCTAAAAGGAGTTGCGGTGAACTGAAGCAGCTTAAAGAAATAAGGACCTCCAGTAATTTAAACACATGGGTAATTATAAATACCAGTATTATTGTATTGTGTTGCATTTCTGTATGTAACTCCACTTTTTACTCCTTATATGTTCAAAAAGCAAATACTGAAAAAGAAATTATAAAGCTAGGCTTTGAGACATACAGTGTATAAAGATATGATGTGTAACAAGTACAACAAAGAGGTGGGGGAAGGGAAGGGTGTAGTAACAGTATATGTATATGCTATTGAAGTTATGTTGTTATCAAACCAAATGTGAGGGTTATATATTTAGGATGTTAAATTTAAGCCCCATGGTAATGACAAAGAAAGAAAAAAATACAAGCAAAAAAGAAATGAGAAGGTACTCAAAACAGTACAATACAAAAAAAAAATCAAATAAATGTGAATGCTAGCATTAAGGGAAGAATTGAGAAACAAAATAGGACTAAGACTTATAAAGCTCAAACAGAAAGATTGTAGATGGTTCCTAAGACTGTAAAGTATAGAATTACCATATGATGTGGCACACTGATGTTCATAGCAGTATTATTCACAATTGCAAAACTATGGAAGCCACCCAAGTGTCCATGGATAGATGAATGGATAAACAAAATAGGGTATGTACATACAAGGAAACACTATTCAGACATAAAATAGTGATGAAGTTCTGATATGAATGACAGCATGGTTGAAACTTGAAGCCATCATGTTTAATGAAATAAGCCAAGCACAAAAGGGAAATATTGTATAAGTTCACTGATATGAAACAATTAAATAAGCAAATTCATAGAGTCAGAAGCAAGAATATATGTTACAAGGGACTGGGGTGGGGGCAGGGAATACAGAGTTAATGTTTAATTGGTACGGAGTTTCTGTTTGGAGTGGTAGAAACGTTTTGGTAATTTATGGTGGTGTTGGCAGTGCAACATTGTGAATGTAATGAACACCACTGAATTATATATTTAAATAGGGTTAAAAAGCAGAAAATGTAGGTTGTATATCTGTTAATAGAATTAGTTAAGAAACAAAACAACTTGGGCCATACAACACAACCACTGAAACCCAATGTAAATTATGGTCTATAGTTAATATTAAATTATAATAATATTGTTTCATCAATTGTTACAAATATACCACACTAAAGCAAAGTATTAATAATAGGGAAAACTGTGTGTGAGTGTGTGTATATAAGAACTCTGTATTTTCTGCATAATTTTTCTGTAAACCTACAACTTCTCCAATTAATAAAATAAGATTAATACAGTGTCCAATATTATTGGCGATCTAGAAGTAACTGGTAGGTAGTATATTCAGTTTAAGTTCAATGCCTTTAAAAAGTCTAACAGAAAATATATTTAAAGATAGATTACTTACAAATTGGAAATTTGCTGCTTAATAAATTCTACTTTTATTTTGAGAGGAATATGAACTAATTACAGAGAAAAAGAATGGGTTGTATCTAGTCTTCCTTAGAAGTGAATATTTGCAGAGAACTTTAGGGCCATTTTGTAATCTCACACCTCTTTTATATTGCTAAGTGTGAGAAGGTAGGAATTATGTTGGTGATCATGAGTAATTGTTTTTATACCTCTTTGTCTCTGATGACTGCAAACTCTTTGAGGGCAGGAACCTTATTTTATTCATTTTTGTATCTCCAGGTACGTAGCATAATTCTAAACATATATTAGAAACTCAACATATTGATTTGATATAGGTTGGGAATAAGTTAGGCCATCGTCATAATATTCACCTGCTCACCATTAAACAAAAACAAAAACAAAAACAAAACAGATCTTTGAGTCTTAACCTATTCACTAGAAACTCTAGGCTTATCATTGTGCAGGTTTCTCTGAGACACTTGGGTAGAAGGAAATTCAGACAGCGGGAATTCATACAGGTTAGAGAATTAAAAATGCTGAGGCTCATAATAACATCCCTGAAATTATTTCAGGGGGGAAAAAAAAACCCTCCATTACCTCATTCTTTAATGCTTAGATTTTTCCATTTATTCTGAAAATTACCCTGTGGAGACAAAGCATATAAAAAGAAGTCTTGAAAGTTTTGTAAATGTTATTATTTCCCAATGCATCAGTTTTTGAAGAGCCGATTGCATTTTACTGTGTTCTCTCTTTCTCCTAAAATTACACTTCACAGTGTGCAAATGATGCACTAGGAGGGTTCTCATTGCCAGGTATTTTGTGGAATTTTCTCTCTAACTTCACAGATCACTCTCCTGGCATATGTGTGCCAAAGTCTTAATGATTGCCATTTATTACTAAGAAACCTCAGCCTGTTCTTGACTATGTCTTTTCTGCTCTCTCCACTGAACGGAAACTGGTAAGAAGAATGAACACACTGCTTGATGCAGACATCCATGGATTGGAGAAATAGATCTCACTTTGGCTGAATATGCCAGTGATGAGACTGCATTCTTCAAGCATTCTTGGCTTATGGACTTCCATCCCAATGCCTGTGATAAAATAATGGTTCAGACATACATGATATTATGTAGCAAAGCGAAGACACTCTGGAACCATAGAGTACACCTCATCCCAGAACAATCCTCTGGACCACGAGAAGATGTCTCTTTGGAAGTGATTATATTTTACTAGAAGATGTAAATATTGGTTCTGATACCACCTGTTAACAATGTAGGGTTTGTAACAATTTCTGGTCCACACGACCCAAAAGCCCACTACCACATCAGCCCTGAAGTTTTACCTTGACCTGGACCCTGCCTGAAAGGTGCCCAGCATCTCACCTTCTCAGGTTTTAAAAACGTTCTCAATGCATGTCTTTATTAGAAAGTGAATTATGACAAAGTTGGTAGAATAAAGATTTATAGCTTTAGTTTGTAAAAAAAAAATGTGGGAAAAATATTAATACGGTGATGAAACAGTCACTGCCTGGAACTTACAGCCACTGGCAAACAGGCTGCCAATCGTGAGTTCTGACCTCACATCCATGTACATTCTTGGGATATACACATGGCACTGCCTGCTCCTCAGTTGGACCTCTATAGTTCGTAATAAATATCAACGGCTGCTTTTAAGGACCATTTTTCAAATAGAGCAGAGGGGAAATCCCTTGAACTGGCCAGTTGGATCCTTATCTATTTGGTGTTATTATAACATCAGCTAGAACCAAGGACTACCCAATTGGAATCATCTTTGAACTTGTGGCTAAGCAAAGGTCTCTAGTTTTGTAGTGTCAGCAGTTTACTCTTTGTGGTCCTGAAGTTAGATTCCATCTTAGTCTACAGACTAACATTATTGAGCATGTTTTAAATATGAGATATGGTTCTTGGAGCTTGGCAGTGACTGTAATCCATAGATAAACAAACAGACAAACAAATAACTTCTCTGATGCCTGAATCTGCTACGCAGAATTACCTTTTCCTTGAAACTTTGCAAATACAATTTAATATGGCATGTGTAGTTATTTACATATGTTTCTTTTTTAATTCATTATTTTATTTTTAAAGAAGCTTTAGAATACGTAAATGTTACATGAAAAATATAGGGGATTCCCATATGTCTCACTCCCTCCCCCTCCACATTTTCCCACATTAACAACATCCTTCATTAGTGTGGTACATTTGTTACAATTGGTCAACACATATTGAAGCATTGCTACTAACCATGGACCACAGTTTACTTTACAGTTTACACTCTGTCCTGCACAATTTTGTAGGTTATGACAAAATATATAATGGCCTGTATCTGTTATTGCAATGTTATGCAGGACAATTCCAATGTCTTAAAAATGCCCCATATTACACCTATTCTTCCCTCTCCCTCCCCTCAGAACCTCTGGTGGCCACTGCCTTTATATCAATGATGAAAGTTTTTCCATTGCTAGGATAATAAGAAGTCTGAGCTTTGAATCTCTCCTGCCCCTTTTTCCATTTTCCCATCTCACTGACTGACCCTTCTGCCCTTCTTGTTTATTGTCCCAGCTAATCCCCCAATTTTTACAAACCATGACCT
>PVKH010009390.1:0-18901 GCA_004027955.1 Chaetophractus vellerosus
ATTGGGCAGGAGTAGAAGACAAGGAACTGTGGAGGTGGGCTAGACAAGAAAGGAGGCCTGACCTAGGAGAGTAGGCCTTAGACTGTCCAGGAATGGGACAGGATGAGATGCATCTGGAAAGCTGGAATCTGCAGGACTGATCGCATGGGAAGCAAAGGTGAAAGGAGTTGCAGGAGAAGCTTTCCTCGATGACAACATCCATCCCATCCCTGTCCTGGTGTGTGTACTGTGGTTAGGGTCTGAATTTAGTTTCAGAATCTCTCCACTTCGTGGTTGTGTGACTCTCCACAGAACGGAATTTCTTCTTCTCTGCAACAGGAGTAACAGACCTGCCTTAGGCACTGGTTGTGAAGCATGCATCTAAAGTGCTTACATAGTGTCTGGCACATACAAAGAGGTCACCTTACAAGTGCTAGTTCTCTGACCTTCCACCTCCACCTTCTTTACTTGGTTAGGAGAAAGGTAATTAACAAGGAATTTAAAGATAATGGTCCACCCTAGGAATATGGAAGTTACATATATTAACTGAATTCTCCCATTCTAGTAAAGAGGGAGAGTTACCAACTAGAAAGTGCTGGGAACCCAACACCTTCCGTGTACATCCTCAGTCTACCGAGGGAAGGACTTACCTTCCACTGAGCTCGGGCTTATGAAAGCTGATCTGGACATAGGGTTGCCTAAAGGATATCAGGCTGCGTCTCCATCTGGGGCAGCTGCACTCCACGTCTATCATTCCATTTGTTGTCTTGCAGCTGAGGTGCCAGGCAGAGGTGGCTATAGATTGGTAAAAAATATATATTTACAACTATCAAAGTAATGCAAAGGGACCTTCTCCTGATGGAACAGTCATCAGCTTAGCGAAGCAGGATTCGGCCCTGATGCCTTCACCACAGTAGCTGAGCACCTCTCGCGGGTTTTCCAGGCCCACGCCAGTTTCAGTGAGGATAGTATGGACGGTTTATGCCTGGAACCATCTCACTCATTACAGTTAACGTGTAGATTATTATCCCATCATACCTGCAGGTTC
Source organism: Chaetophractus vellerosus (assembly GCA_004027955.1). Lineage (NCBI taxonomy): Eukaryota > Metazoa > Chordata > Mammalia > Cingulata > Chlamyphoridae > Chaetophractus > Chaetophractus vellerosus. Next base: position 1,028 of record PVKH010009390.1, read on the forward strand.
CCAGATATGGACCGCATGTAAGCAGAAGCTGTCCTGTTCTTGCGATTGAATTACTTCGTCCTATTTTATTTCCTGCCTTATTCTCCTAGGAATGCACCCCATTAGAAGTCTTTCGAGAATACAGAATCATACCAGGGTAGCCTGAATTAATATTTTTGTAAAGAGGAGGCTGGAGACCCATTGTCTCTTAAAAGTCAGTAAAATAGTTTCCTTCTGTAATTTTTCATTCTTTGGAACTGTACAATAGAAGGAAAATAAGACGATTCTACCTTAATTTCAAAGGTAACTCTTAGGTGAAGAAGAGAGTCATTATGCTTGTTCGGATGGAGAATGGAAAGATGCACTTTAGAGGCTAGAAACAAACCTAAACACCTGGCACATTTTGAGTGGATTGTAAACACATAACAGATGAATAAAAAGGGCCTGCCAGAATGTGAAATGGGCTAGTTGGGTAATGACTAATGTGCGAATACAAGCCTTGGTGAAAAGTGGGTTAGCTGCCTGTGAACTTTCTAAAGGTTAAAGGAATGATAATAGAATTTTATTAATGCCCCAAAGTAAGTTTAAAATATTAAATACAGGAGGCATAATTAAAAATAATGAGGCATGTTTAATATAATGACATTTAGAACAAGAGAGCAGGTAGGGACAATTTGTCTAAAAAGCCCAAAGTGATAGTCGCTTAATGATTTCATTGTTATCAGTAGAGATACTTCTCTTTATAATAAATTGGGCACTTTGGCAAGTGAAATGGGTTCTAGGCCAATTGTAGCTCCCCTGGGATTCCCTGGCAGCTACAGTTAAAATGAAAGATGCACACCACTGCAAGTCAAGTCAAGTCAAGTCAAGCCCATCCTTGCATCAGGTCAACCGAATGTTCATTGTGTTAAATTTTGCTATCCAGGGGCTGATTCTGTTTTTCCTTCTGCCAAACCTTTGGTTGACTATAGTAGCACATCTGGTAAGTATGTGAGAAAAATGAGCTGAAAATACAATTTATATCCCATGATTTCTTCTGCAAAAGACGTTTTGGGGAAGAAGGTTGAGATTCTGACAGAGATGATACTTGTCTCCGTATGGCCCATCCAGGTCCTCCTTGTTGCTGTCACCACAGATAGCTGAGTGTTGGCCTCTCCAGGTTCTTTCAGGTATATGAAGCGCCTCCTCTCCAAGTTAGGGACAGAAGCAGATAAATTAGCTCTGCTTGAGTGGGCCTGGGAACCACAGGAGATTAGCCATTCCTTTTAGACTTTGGTATATATGTTTTTTTTCCCCAATTTGCTTAGTATTTTTAAAAAAACCTTTTATGGCATTTTTTCAAACATACAAAAGAGAATAGTATAGTGAACTCCTGTGTACCCATCACCCATTGTCAACAGTGAGCAACACGAACCTATCTTGTTTTATATATACCTTCACTCCCTTTCCCACCCCCTACTCTCACTGGATTATCTTGAAGCAGAGAACACCCTGGGCTTTCCCCACTGAATATCTGCTTTATGAGAGCAAGATTTCCTAAAGCATAGTCCACAGAAACCCAGTCCTAAACAGATACTGCCCAAATAAGGGATTCTAATCTTCAAGTACTTTGGGCAAATGCTAGACACCACCTTTCTTTTTTAACGAGTTGCATCCTATACATGAGCACATTTATGGTTCTGAGATGTCTTCGTGTAAGAACTCATTTAGACAAGTATCTTCCAAACTTAATTGGGTCTGGAAGTGTTTATTTCCAGGAGATCCTATTTACATCTTCTGGAAGATATGTTAAGAGAGAATATTTACAACATTTTTCAGATACTCATTATGTGCCAGGTTTCCTATTAAATATTTTTAAAATGTATTACCTCGTTTAATCCTTATAATGATGTTGAGGTGGGATTTCCAGATGAATATATTGCCCCATTTTCAGATGAAGAAATTGAAGCTCAGAAATAGAAAATGCTTTGACCAAGGCCACACAGTGGATAAAAGGCAGCACTAGGAATTACTCCAGGCCTGTCTGACCCCAGAACCTGAGCTCTCAACCACCATGCAGTGCTGTGGGGGAGGGGGTGTTAATGATATGTGGAGACATGGGCTCCCTCTAGTGCAGGGGTTCTTAATGAGGGGCCATGGACTCCCTCATTAAGGGGCCATGGACTCCCAAGGGTCTGTGGAAAGATTTTAGGGGTTCTTAATGAGGGGCCATGGACTCCCAAGGGTCTGTGGAAAGATTTTAGGGGGTCTGTGAGCTTGAATTGAAATTAAAAAAAAAATCCTTGTTTTAATGACGTTTTGGTGCAGTTGTGATATATTTATTAAATAATACACAGTATAGTGTGGACTTAGTAAGGGGTCTGTGGTTTTCACCTGACTGGCAAAGGGATCTGTGGGACAAGAAAGGTTAAGAACCCCTGCTCTGGTGGCTTTGACATACTCCTATTTCCTTATAATGACTAGGAAAACAGGACCAATGAAACTCACTTGGGTAGAGTCACTAGACAAAGGATTTTGCTTAATAATATTTTCTATTTGTATTGTCATTGTATTTTTTTTTAGATTTTTCTCACATTTATTGCCTTAGATAGACTTTCCAATTTAGCGTTGCTAAAAGGGCAGGTTATGTGTTATTCCTATTCAGTAGATGAGCCACTAAGTCACAGAGAAGGCACATGTTTGCCTTGGAATTAGATCCTAGATATTTATGTCCATGGCAATTTTCTTTTGACTGCTTCATTAATATTGGATTGACAAATGGGGCATGCCCCAAAGTCTTGGCTTGTTTTGATTGATATAAACTTGGGAGGTGAAGTAACGGGAGGTATTTGAGATTGCCTTAATCCTGAATTATGTGCTAGTGGCAATTCACAAAATATTTTAGAGGCAAGATCTAATGCTTCCCTTATCTCCTAGTCTTGTTTCTCATGGCCTTGTTAGAGTCGGAAAGGAGAAATCTAGAGATTTAGTTTTCTTAGGACAATCTATGAACTAAGACGAGAGCCCTTTGCTCCTTTAGATCAAGGAAAACTCCACGAGTGCTCACCGTGATATCTCCTGACCTGTTTTGGAATCCATCCGTGATGGAACCACTTAGTAGAGGTGTCCATGCTGCAGTTGCAATGGGCACTGAATAGCGAGTCGGAAGGGCACCTATTTCATATGTTTCCCACTTTCCTTGTCAAGGTTAAAGTATTGTCTTTTAGATTACATGCTTAGTATATTGTCCCCTTGGTACAAAATTAAGCAAATTAAAAATATATATATACAATTATTTTCAAATATATCATGGTGAGTAGGACAGCTGTGTAATAGCTATAGAAGATTAAGTACCAGCACTGTTAGAGCTTTAGCAGTGCAAACTAAAGCACCTCTGATTAATTGAGCATTTATTATGGCTGAGACCATTTGGATGTGTGGCAGCTAATAATGAACACTATCACTTCATTAAAGTGGGTCAAGATAAAAAAAAAAAGTGATCGTTTTTTTCCCACATACTATGATTACCAGGGGGCAATTCAGTACATTTCAGTCCTGTGTATATCTGAACCATAAAATTATAAAATAAGCAGTCACTCATTGAAGGTGATTGAAATAAAAGTCTCAGGACAGATTAAAAAGGAGAGATACAAAGTAAAGAGCTGTGATTCCAGTATTTATTATACCTATTCTCATATTTGAGGAATGAGAAGATTAAAAACTTATTGTTAAAAACTGTGGAGGCACCATGATACAGTGACGAGAACATTGTACCTGGACAATCAGACAATCAGGGTTAAGGAATCACTTCTAATACTTTTGACAATGTGGCCTTGGGAAAATCTTTTAATCTCTTTAAGACCTTGGTTTGCTTATTTTAAAGTGGTGATAATAATAAACCCTTAAAATTATTTTTTTGGCATCAAATATATGATACGTGAAACTGCAAAGTCCTAAACAATAATAATGATAATAATAATGATAAGATATGGGCACAGTAAAGCCAGAGCAGAAAGGTAGCAAAAAATGACAGCGGAGTCCCCTTATAAGAATTGATGTAGCTGGATATGTAAACATGGGACCTGCTTCTTGACATAGGAAGGGTTCTGGTTTATGGATGAGTGAAAGGTCAGCCACTCGGAGAGCAATGAGCCAGGGAAAAGCAGAACCAACCACAGCCTATCAACTAAGAGATGCAGTAAATATTAACTGTGGGTTCTGTGATACTAGGAAGTAAAAAAGGTGGTTTCTTTGGCTTGGCTACCTGGTTCCTCGGTATAAGTATGTGTAATGGTAGATCACGCTCATTGTGATGTAAGAGTGTAATTCTCTCTTTCTCTCTCTGTTTCTTTGGTTGGATTAAGGAGATGGTGATGGTCCATAATTTTAAAAATGTGCATTCCACACTAAAGAGGAACACTTGATAACAACACACTTTCAAATTGGTGAATGCTTAAAGCACTTATTTGCCATAGGATTTCAGTTCAGCTTATCCATGTTTCACTGCTGGAGATACTGAGAGTTGGAAAGCTCCAAAAACTTCTTAAGAAGCACAGAAAGTTAGTGGTAGAACTAGAGAGTACTTCATGACATGGGACGTTTCCACCTACTTTGTCTACTGGAAGTTAATTGGGTGCTTTGTAAAAATATGCCTTGTAAAAATATTTGTTACTCCACAAATATATTACTATCAAGGAAAAAAAGAGACGCTAAATCTTAGAAAGGGTATTAGAAATGTCTGGAATATGCTGAGGGTAACTTGCAAAGGTAAAGTGGAGCTCTGGTGATAGAAAGCCTGCAGCAGTTATCTCCTAAATGAAGAAGGTAAGGTATCCAATCTTTCCAAATTAAGAAGGAATGGTGCCTGACTGGAAGTCCCAGGGGCACTGGACATTCACAGTGGAAGAGGGCAACTTATAATTTGGTGGGGAAGTGAAAAGGGGTGAAGGGAGGTGAGTTAGTTGGCACCATGGGGATTGTCACTGTAAGTTTGGATGAGGGTGGAAAGTCATGGCCCTTGAGGATTTAGAATAGGCTCTGGAAGTTCCCCTGCCACTAACTGTCCTTTGTTGTCATAAATTCTGGGTGAATTTGCATTTTGGGAATCTCCATTGCTAACTACCCCAAAAGAAACATTAGTTATTTTTCAGAGCAAGTCTCACGCAGATTACACATATTTTGAGTGCCAAGTTGAATTGTTCGGGAAAAATTATTTCCCCTGTAATTAAGTTTGCCCCTTTTGTTACAAATGCCAAAATGAGAGAAAATGTAGACAGACTTCTGTGCATACAGAAGAGACTACAGGTACTACAAAAATATTAAGATTATTTTGAAGTTCTTTATTTGTTGTTTGGAAATTGAAATAGTAATAGAATTTTATTGGAATGATTGGAGCAATATTGCACAAACTTGTATAAAAGAACAATAATCACCTTCCCTACAATGTCATCTCATTGTTAACATTTTGAGATGTATCCTTCCCTGTAATTCCTTATTCATACATATAAGAAAAAATTTTGAGGCCAAATCTTAGATAAAACTAAGAGGATCTCAAGTACTTAAGACTTTTCCACCTGATCAGAGATAAACCTCTTGTGGTTGAATCTCAAATGAGAGTCTACACTGAAGCCTTTGGGGGCTGTAATGAGGTGGATGTCAAAGAAGGGCACCAGAGAAGCAGATCTACAAGAACTTATTTCTAGAAAGTTAACCCTGAGTGGAATCCTAGATGCTAGACAGACTTCTTCCTCAACCCTCATGTCCCATTTCCTTAACCAAGCATCCCAGAAAGAAGTAGATGGTGACATGTCAATCAGTGATAGTTGCTTATCCTTTGGGCAGCTCTTATCACCAAAGTGTATTTAATGCACATGGTTGTATGGTACAAAGATTAGGACATCAAGCTAAAGACAAAAGGTCCTGACTTCTGGAACATGGAAAAGAGAAATCAAGGGCCTAGAGACAGATGAGCCAAGTTACACAAGTAGCAGAATGAACCCAGTAATTAATATATTTGTGGTGTGTGTGGTTTACATTCTGTGGGATGGTAAGGGAGGAGGGTCTGCAGCAGGTTTACATTTGACAGGATAGGCATGGAGAGGAATAGCTACCTCGGTTTCAGTCATGCTGCTCCCTCTGCTTAGTGAGCATAACTCAGGGAGGGCCATAATAAAAGTTGATTTTTCTCATACAGACGTTGAATTTCGTTCTGAATCCAATGGGGTATAATCCCATTATGCCAGAGTTACTTTTTTTTCTTTAAGATCTTTTTGGAGCTTATGGCATACAGTGTCTTATCCGGATTGTAAAATAATAAATACCATTATAGCCACACCATGTATATGTCACTCAGTGGAAGAATTTGAGGACACAACCTTCCTCTCTCTCTCTATCATCATCTATCTATCTCTTCTATCTGTCTAATCTCTACCATCTATTTGTATCATTTATTTATTAAGCTATCATCTGTTTGTCTATTTATTATCTATCTTTTCCATCCATTCATCCATCTATTTATATATCATGTGCATATGTACACATATATATACCTGAATACAATAGACCTGTCATCCAAAAATTCTTATAAATACATGTGGTATAATTGAATCATTTTTGGAGTTTTTTGAAACGGGAGAATTGGATATTTCTCATTTTTGTGACAATTTATTTACAGAAAGCTTAGCAGTAGCTGCTTTTACACCTCTCCTGGTAGGACACAATGCAATAGGCTGTTCTGGTTATAAGTTCAACTATGTTTGGATATTACTTTTGGGGTTCTTTCCATCTCATTGGGCTTTACCTTTAGGATCCATCTAAGGTTACCTAAGGCAAGTATTAAACTTGCTGCTCTGTAAACATTTAGCCCCATTCCATCTCAGTGTCCCTTGTTGAGATTTATGTAAATATATAGATAAGTGAGATTGTAGAGTGTCCACATTGTTTTTCCCTTTGTGAATAGCTATGAAGAGTTGTTAATAGATGCTGAAATCAATGAATATGCTGCATCTCGAAAATGTTGTTGTTCCCTATACACAGCGGGTAAAAAGTTGCTATTATCTGTGATCTGAATGGCGCTAGTCATGGTAATGATGGTGACTCTGGCAAGAGATATGAACCTATATTCTGAGACCAAGAAACCCCACATATGTTCACTGGAGCTTCAGTAATAAATGTAAAGCTCCAACCTACATTTTCAAATGCTGAAAAACATTTTAATGCACTAATTGTGTGTATTTACTTATTTATTTATTTGTTCATTTGAAGCTTTGGAAAAAACATGGCCAATGCCAGCTGAAATGTTGTTGAAGTTTTATCATCATCATGTAACATGTTGCTAAATACTCGATCTTCATTCTTCAAAGATGATTTAGAAACAGTGACGCGAGAAGGAAAGGGCACCCTAAGCAATGGGAACACAAAGAGTAGCTTCAGTGTTTTCTTTATTGTGATAGCAATTGTGCTTTTAATGCTTTTATTATTATAAAAATGTCCTTGCAACCACCAATTATTCCTTTCCTGTAGATGGTTAGAATTCTGAATATTATCTGGGAAACTTCTAGAAGCATTAATTTGTCAAGTCAACTTGTATAAAGCATTTGTAAGTACTCTCTATGAGAATATTCAGAAAATGTTTTAGCTGCTGACTCATTATCTCTAGCCCAGTTGTATGTTGAACTGAAGGACACATTTGGCTATTGCCCTGGGGAAAATGGATTAGTTCTTTTCATCTCAGTCAGTTTCTCTTTAGCCACACGTTTAAAATAAATTTTCTCTCTTTCCTTTTTAAAGCCACAGCTGTGTTATTCAAGTGCATTTTTTTCAATAAAGAAAATTTACGGCACTGACATCCTGAATTGTGTTGGCTTTGTCGGTATTGTTTATTTTAAATCTAAAGATTCAGCAGCACAGTGTTTTATGCATGAGAGGCTTTGACAGAACTAAAATAAGGCTGTCTTACTTTAAAGGGATCGGCCAAATTGATAATTCTCTGTTTGCTTGTTATGATGTTTTGTGTGGACTTTTCTAAAAACCACAAAGTTTAGGTAAAAATGCTCACTGGTTGGGAATATTTATAAACATTTGACAGCCCTGGGAGTTATTCTAGCAATTTAGAATATCCCTGTGAGTTATGTCCCTGGTTTCCTAGTCTATAGAAAGGCAAATCCCCCAAGGTCACCCTCTAAAATTGGAACAAGCAAGTACTTTATTGTAATCCTAAAGTCTTAATCTTAGGAGGCAACATGTTTCTAGTAAGAAGGGCTGGTTCTTCCACTGTGAGTATTTACAGCACTCATTGTATATTGTAACAAGGACCCCAGAAATTTAGAGAGAAATGCTATTCATTGAACTCAACACCACAGCATAAATCTCAGTCCTATATTATGGCCATTTAAGAAAGAAACAGAAATATTGGAGGGAATTGAAGAAAAGAGAGAAAGGGGGGTGGGGGAGAAGATGTCCGTGAGTGTGCATGTGAATATGAGTACATGTGAATGTGAGTGAGTCATACACAAAATTCATAGAAGTAAACCAACTCTCAGTCACAGAGAAGTAAATCAACTCTCATGCAGTGATAGCCATGTTTTAAAATTCTTCAAAAACATTGATTCTGATAAAGCTTTATTAATAAAGCATGTGGTATGTCATAATAACACCCCAAATCCCCAATCTCAGGTCTTTAACACAGTAAGTTTATTGCTTGTTCGTGCCACAATCCAATGCAATGGAGAGAGGGACTCTGCTCCAAATAGGCCTCCAGGCTGAGGCTCCTTCTACTGTGTGACATCTCCATCTTCAACATGCAGTCTCCAAGGCTGCTGCACAAAGGGGAAGTGAGAGTGGAGATGCGAACGGGTAGGATTTTATTGGTCACCTTCACCATGGCAGGAACTCCATGTGGATGATGATTCATTGTAGGGGTTTATCCTGGATTACTTAACTAGTACACTATTGATGGACATTTAGATTATTTATAATCTTTTTCAACATCATTTCCCACATGTGTGAATATAGTTGTAGGACACATTCTTAGTGATACCATCAGAAATTAAAATTAGCATTTTAAATTAACATCTTTGCATTTAATGATTGAATTTGGTATCATTGGTGGCACTGAGCACATGTAAGTATCACGGTGAAAATTAAGACATAGTGTGAATATTCTCGCTGTCCTGATTTTGTGATAATCAGGGTAGGCTAAACATTTGCTATATTAGAAACCATGCATGTGTCCCCAGACCTAGTTTTTCTCCCTAGGTCTGGTTTTTAGAATGCTGGTGATAAACCAAGCCTGATTTATTATATGGCCATCCTATATGGGAAAAGACTGTAACTCTAGGTGTCTTTGGTCAACCTTAAGAGATATAGCAGGGGGGTGGATGTGGCTCAAATGGTTGGGTGTCCATCTCCCATATGGAAGGACCTGGGTTCGATCCCCAGGATCTCCTGGTAAACATTTAAAAAAGAAAAATATAGAAGGTATGAGGGCCGCCAGGCCCTGTGCACGGTTGCGCTGTCAGGCCCCTCCGAGCCATGCAGCATGATGATGACGTAACAGGAGAGTGACACAAGGGAGAGCCAAGACGAGACGCACTGAAAAACCAGGAACTAAGGTGGCGCAGGTGGTGGGACTCCTCTCTCCCACATCAGAGGTTCTGAGGATTGAATCCCGGTGAAGACAGGAGGAGAAGGATGAGAAGAGAGGGCAGGAAACAGACACAGAGAATTGCCCACTGAATGGACACAGAAACAGCAAAAATGGGGGTGGGGAGCTAAAAATGGATAAAAGTAAATAAATCAATAAATCTTTTTAAAAAAGGCATAGATAATATCCTCTTGACCATCTCAGAATGAAGCTACTGTGAAGGCGAGCAAAGTTGTGAGAAGTAGCAGTAGTAGTAGAAGTTCTTATTCTAGGCTCACCATTAGATTTAGGTATTTGGCCTATTCCTTTTCCACTTTCTTGGTGTTCATATCTAAATAATGATGTATTTCTATTTGTTATAACGTTGCTGGAAGGGGTCAGAATTCTAACTAGTTTATGAATCCAGTTTAGATGACATTTTTGAATACTTAATCATAATATAGTTATTATTTTGCTTCCTTCTAAATATAAGCCTTTGTCACAGGCCTGCAGATACAATCATGGACTTTTTTCACAACACTCCTCTCATAACAATTAAGATAGAGAGTCCAAATAATAGTGGTTCAAATAAGTCAGAAGTTTGATCCTCTGGTAGGTTATCTAGCACTGTTATGGTGAATGGATTCACTCTCATCAGGGATCAGTCTCTGTATACTTTGTTACTCTGACATTCTCAGAGTATAGCACCCATTTCAAAGTCCAAAGTGGCTGCTCCAGATCCTCCCATCACTTCCACATTCCAGGCAGCAGGAAGGAAGAAAGGAGTAGAGGGTATGCACATTCCTTTTAAGGGCACAACTTGGCAGTCCCACGTATCATTTTATTTACAATCCTTTAAGAAGAACTTAGATACATGGGTACATCTGGTTTTAACAAGGCTAGAAATAGTGGTCTTTATTTTGTGGTGGGGGGGGGCATGTTCCTCGTGGTTAAACCTGGGGATTCAATTATTATGAGAAAGGAGAGAATTGGTGACAAATAGCAGACTCTCCTACAGCTCCCCTCTCTGGCCACCAAAATATCTGTTTGTTCCCTTCCTCTCACAAGTAGAACACACTCCATCATTCACCCCTATGTCCATAAAGGAAGACAACTCCCAAGTCTCATCTAGTTAATACATTAGGAAAGTCCAGAGTCTCTGGGTGATGTGGAATCTTCTCCACAGGTTCGGTGAGGCTCCTGTGGATTAATGACTCCAGTTCCCACAATCCCACACATTAGATAGTGGTGGGGTGGGAGCTGGGTAACCGCCATAAAATTTCTAATTTGGAAAAATGTAGGATGAGCAAGACTGCAGCCCTAGATGCATAGATTTCATCACATCTAGCTTGGCAGGCATTGTAATGCTTCCAAAAGTGGAGTTAATTCCTTTGTAGCCCTATCTGGTAGCTCCTTTTCTGCTCTTTGGCAAGGATTCCTTACCATTTGGCCTGTGTTTTCTTTGGTTTTGCTCTGTGGGAATCCATCCTGGCTATTTATTGCCCATTGTGGAAGTGCAGCAGTGAGCAGTGGAGAATTTGCCTTTCCTGAAGGCTACAGAGGGTGATCAATCCATTCAATTGGTGCAGGTTTAGGGATTGGGGGTTATTTTAGGGACCAAAAGAGCCACGCTTTTGAAGGGGAGCCTGTATAAATTGGCTTTACCCCTGTGGAGTAGAGGAAAAAAGGCCCTGAAGCTGGAGTCAGAATAGTTACTGTCATAAACATGCGTGACTAGGACAAGTCCCCTTTTAAAAACTTGATATTTCATCTACAAAATGAGTGATTTGGACTCAGTGGTTTCTGAAGGTGCCACCAGTTTAATACAGACAGCCAGTTTCAAAGGAGTAAGCAGTTGCCATTACTAGGAACAGTTGTGTTCCACTCAGTGTTGACAGCTTTTTTTTTTCTCTTGTCATTGGATGGTAGTTCACTAAAATAGAAGGGAAGAGTATATCTTCTTTTTCATTCATATAGTATATTCCAACATTGTTTGCATCATTACAACTAAACCCTACTCCTCCATCCCTGCCTTCCTCCCTCAATCCAGAAGTAAGGCAGCTTCCTTTCCCAGCCTGACTTTGGGCTTCATCCCTAACCATACTTATAAAACAGAGGAACTGTCAGACACTTCTCTGAAAGGAGGAAATCACCCCAGCTCAAGGGCTAGATGGTCAGTAGACAGATCCTAGAGCAGTGGTCTTCCTTTGGGGAGTGTGTGTGTCTGTGTGTGTAGTGAGGGGTTTGAATATCTTGAAAAATGCCTCAATGATATTTCCTGATGCATATGAACACACACACACACACACACAAACATGCTGCTCTAATGCTGTTTGGTTTCAGCATGGTGGAGAGTGAAAGGTTTTTGGGGTGAATCTCATGTCCACCCCTCATCTCCAAGCCCCTATCCCAACCCCCTCTCCCCCTACCATACATATTTAGAAGCAGTGCCATAGACTAGTAAGGTCAATAAATATTTCTACATAATGAAAATTCAAGCTATGATGGAAATTTGTTGGTAGATACTGTATTAGTTTCTTACTACTCCTGTAACAAATGACCACAGACTTAGTGGCTTTAAACACACAAATTTATTGTCTTGCAGGTTTGGAGGTCAGAAGTCCAAAATGGGTCTTCTTGGGTTAAAATCAAGCATTTGGCAGGGCTGTGCTCCTTTCTGGAAACTCTAGGGACACTCTGTTTCTTGACTTTTCCAGCTTTAGAGGCTTCTCACATTCCTTGCCTCATGGCTTCCTTTGTCCATCTTGAAAACCAGCCGTGGTCAGCCAGATCCTTCTCAGGATTCCATTTCTCTGCTTCTGACCTCCTACCTCCTCCTTCCCTGTTTAAGGATTTTTGTGATTATATTGAGCTGTGTAATCCAGGGGAAACTTCTCATCTCAGCACCCTTAATTTAATCATCTTGCAAAGTCCTTTTTTTTGCCATATATGGTAGCATATTTAGAGGTTCTAGGGATTAGGATATAGACATCCTTGGGGGTCCATTATTCTGCCTACCATAGATGCCAAGTGATGGGGAAAGGAAACTGCTAGGTGGCACTTTAGGCACCTAATTTTAGGCAAATGTTAGATATTGAATTAATTTAATCTATTTACCCATTTATTTATTCAGGAAATATGTATTGAATGCCCAGTCTAAGGATAAAGGTTTGAAAAACAACAGCAACTCCATTTCCATTCCTCTTAGGCCTTTGAATCTCCTGGGGGAGACAGACATGAGAAAGTCTACAGCAGGGCAATGGGGAAAGGCTTCCTATAGGGGAAGTACAGAAGCTACACGGGCACAAAGGAACAGCCCCAAACCCAGGCCTATGGGAGAGAGAGTATAAGTGATTGAAAGCTCAGCATATGAGAGTAGCTAAAAATAGAATTGTTGACGTGTAGAATTTGAGAGATGGGGGAGTTAGATCAAACTGGAGCTGGGACTGGAGGCCAGACCACAGCACTGTACATTAGTCTGAGATCTGGTACTTTATCCTTAATGGTAATAGGAGTCACTGCAGGGTAAGAGGGACAGATTTCTCTGATATAAAGTTCATTGCACACAGCAGTGCCAGGCGAGGGTGGTGGTGGTGGGAACGGGAATGGAGGGAGGATATGAGGTACATTTAAAAATGATGTGAGGTCACTGAGGGACTGACCAGATGTATTCAACAACAGAGAAAGTAGGGTCAACGACTCTGAGGCATGAAGAAAACAGAAGGTGAGCTTGAAGTGGGCCTGGTAAATGTGAAAGTAGAGAATCCACAGGGGGAACTTTGACAGACTTTGAAGAATCCAAATGAATTTTCTTTTTTAGAAATAGCTGTGACCAACAAAATTGTTGCTTTCCTTCTTACTATAAAATGCAAGTAATATGGATTTCATCTCATTTGAAGATCAAGTTGAAGGTAAAATAGAACAAGCTTTCCTTAAATAAAGATCCAAGCATTTTCTCTCATTCATCCTATGTTCAGTCTAAAGATTCAGCGATGGGGAAATTACTTCACCCACTAGGCAAAGTGACAGGGGATGTCTTATGAAAATCTATTTGCAGTAGTCCATTTTCAGCCCTATAACCGTAAAGCAGCTGTACACCTCTTCTGGAAGATTTCACACTTTAGTAATTCATTATGTCTCAGGTTTCTCTTGGTGTGAAATCCCTCTGATTAAGAAAATCTGACAGAGGCAGGAGTAAGAAGTAATTCTCTTCTTCCCTCTAAACAAGACATACTTAATATTTCTTCAAGGTCAAGTTCAATTGAAAATAGTGCATGGTGATAACTCTTTAGATTTGTACTAATAACTAGGTGTTTTCAGCAGAGGCCTTTTGGCAGAAGAGCAAATTTAACTTATCAAAGTGCTCGAGGAAGCAACATTTCCTGCCAGACAGGAGATCCAAAAGTTTCAGGGATCATCTTAACTGGATTTCTCTTATTTTTTCCACTAATAAGAATGAGCCTAATGCTTGAATAGCAGTGCCATGAAAGCACAATTTAATATGCAGAACAAAAATATTCTTCATAAGATCTTGTTTATAATTTTGATTTTAAGTTTGACCTATGTTAGAATATATGTGAGAGAGCCAAATGCTCTTCATCTTGGCAGTGACTGAGTGACTCCTTGCAACATCTCTTCAAAAGACCAGTGACTCCTCCATTAACTTTCTTCAGCTAACTTTTCAACCTTTAAGTCAGCTGTTGTGACCTGTTTCTCAGAGTCCTAAAGATCTGGAAAATTGATCTTGATTGTTGTATGTGAATTCAAGAGCATGCACATATATTGGCTTTAACTTGCAGGTGTTGAGAAGGCTCATATTTTCATGGTTAAATGGATAGGCTTTGGCCTCAGCTCTAGGTTCAAGCCCTGGTTCCCCCACTTACCACCAGCGTGACCTTGGACAAGATATTAATCTCTCTTAACCTTAATTTCCTAACCAGGAAAGTGCATATAAGGGTCGTATTTACCTCATGAGGTGTTTGTAAAGATTAAATGAGAATAGAGATGGAAAGCAGTGATTGGGCACATAGTGAACTCTTAAAATGAGACATTATTTTAAATTTGCACAGACCCTAAAAAGAGAAAAATGGTAAGAGGGACTATCAAGATTTGAGAGGGATATTTGAAGATTTCTTCTGACTTAATAGCACCTGGTTATATTATAATTTGGAACTAACTGCCTTTTATGATAAATAGAGCACTAAACTCTACTAAAGCATTAACAGAAAATGCATGTATCTTAAAGAGACCGAAATGAAAAGATGAAAAAATGATGTGTGAAAAAGACTTTCCTGGTAGATGTTAGAATGTTCTAAGAGAGTACAGAGAAAACCTTTTTGGCTTTAAAGTACTGAACTACTATCTGGAGATGGATCCGGAGAAAAGGTGGGAATAGAAAGAGAGCATAATTCCAAGATAATCAGGGAAAACAACCAACTTGTAAGAGAGCTCAATGGGAGTGACAAAGGGGGGAATAAAAAATGAGTATTAGCATAGTTGGGGTGTTCTCTCTTCTCTTTCTCTGTACAAATTCCACCCCAACCTCCAAGGCTAAGTTCACCTCACACAGGAACCTTTGCATAGTAGATACTAAAGTTCTTCCTGTCTCCTCTTCTCACTGAAGGTCCATAACCCTGGACTTTTGAGATTTACTTTGACACCTTATTCTGTGTTAAATTTCTTAGGTTGTTCTGATTTTGGAGACTGAGGTAGCCAATTTTGATTCTATGCCATTCTTCATGAACTTGAGCATAGAAATATTTCCCAATACTTTCATTTAATTTTTACAACTACTCCATGAGATTTTTGTATACATATTCAACTTTACATAGTAGCAATTCAGGCTCAGTGAGTTTAAGTAATCTCAGGAGGCCATGTAACATGGAACCATCCTCACCATCCATTATCCACTGGATGCTCATGTCCTGCTACTTTGTACAACCTTTAAGCTGATCCAACCCTCCCAGCTTCTTTCCCTGCACTGGTTTGTCATTTGCTACTATGAATGCTCCCTCCACATCGTTGTCTTATCTTAAAATGACTCTCTCGTGATGACAAGGCTTCTCCCATGGTTCTCTCAAAGAAAGACTCCCTTTCTCTCTCATACCTCATAAGCTTTGTGGTAGCCTGAGGCCTTTATGGATCCCAGGAATGATCATGTCCTTAGTGCTAATCCAGTCCTGTGGGTGTGAACCTATTGCAGGTGGGACCTTTTGATTAGATTGCTTCAGTAGGACATGACCCAGGGTGAGTCTTAATCCTCTTACTGAAGTCCTTTTTATAAATGGGATGAATATACCAAGAGACACACAGAGAGAAACCCCTGTAGCTGAGAGAGAGAGCCACAGACAGAGCAGCCAGAAGCTGAAAGCAATTGGAGCCTGGAGGAAAAGGCAGAGACCAGCAGATGCTGCCATGTGCCTTCCCATGTGTCAGAGGAGTTGAGGATGGCTGGCAACTGGTCTTCAGGAAGAGAGCATCACCTGATGATGACTTGATTTGGACATTTTTCTCAGCCTCAGAACTGTAAGCTTATAAGTTAATAAATCCCCATTGTAAAAGCCAGCCCATTTCTGGTATATTGCTTTCAGCAGCTTGCAAACTAAAACAAACCTCAAGGTCTGTTTACTTGCCATCAATTGTTGAATCCAAAACATTTCTTTTTCTTCTTCTTTTTTTTACTACCTCAGAACAAATAAATAAATAAAAACAAACAGACAAAAAAAGCCAGTTCCTTTGAAATGAAATGTATCCAACTATTGTATTATCCTTCCTGTCATCGCGGCTAACTCCTGGCTTCCCCATCTCTTTCTTCTTTCCCTGAAGACTTCAGCCCCTGTCTTTCTCTCCACCTCTAGTCCTGCCTTCATTTATGATAACTTTAAGAATCATACCAATGAACCAGTCAACAACCTGCTGTCAGTTCTTTAATATCCACACATTGATGAAATTTTCCTTCACCCCACCTCCCAATCCTTGACCTCAACACTTCTAAAATCCTCCGTTCAGGCAGCAGAATAGTCCCATGTTTCATACAGGGACAAAGTTAGTTAAGGATGATTTGGCTTTGGAAGAGTTTCGTGGCTGGAGACTAGGGCCAAATTTACAGTTATCTGTGTGAACTCAAGACTCAAGATCAAATAGCAACAAGGGCATTTAGGTGGATGCCAGAGTGGTTTGTATAGCTACTAGGTCACCCCCCATACCCTGACATTGTTTAACCCCCATAGCTCATGTCAGAAATTACATATAAGCTTTAAGAAAAGAGAAGATCCTGAATTGGCTAATATTAAGCTTCCATCATTTAGTGGAGTTGGTTCATAGAGGGGAGATTAAGTTTCATTATATAAGATTATAGGAAGCTAAATTCTCTGCACAGTAATTCAGGAGATGAGATTTATACATACCTTTTTCACTTTTCTCCTTTTTAAAATGACTACTTCATACTTTATTCTCTATCTTCAAACTTTCCATGTACCTTCCCATTTCTCTCTGCTCATTCTTCCTTGAGGAAATACAAACCAACAGAGAGAGACTTTCTCATATTTCAAGCGTTATCTACATGTATTTATTTCTGTACACATAGTCTCAGCCTTTCCTTCCATATTTACCATAACTGAAATGCCCATGTATCAAGGATGTACTGCTGCAATTGTGTACCTTCTTCTCATGCATCGCCAGCTTCTTCCTTTTTACTAGAAATTCCCCTTCAACATAAAAGCTTGTATTGTTTCCTTCCTTCCGAAATCCCATACCACCTTGAGCTACTGCCTCATTTCCCTGCTCTTAGTCATAGCAAAACATTTTGAAAAGGTCTCCCTGGATTATCTCTACTTCCTCACCTCCCGTTCACTCTTCAGCCCTCTGCAATCTGGCTTCCTGCCCCCTCTCCATTCAAAGTGCTGTTTTTATATTGGCTAATGACTCCTTTTGCACAATCCAATGAACATGTTTCTCTCTTCATTTCATTCAAGAGTTTAAGCTATATTATACCTAGATGGTCACCATTCCTCTTTATTCTCTTGGCTTTCTCTTTTGGCATCCCACTCTCCCAGTTTTCTACACATCTCACAGGCCATTCCTTTTCATGCTTCCTGTAATGGTTTGAGTTTGAATTAATTATGAATTCCAAAAATATAAATTAGATTATGTTTGTAAGCTCATCTGTTCATCTGGGCATGATTAAGTTATGAGTAGGGCGTTAACTGCCACGTCAGTGAGACGTTGAGCCCCACCCCTCGGTGGGGGTGGTCTCAAGTAGAAGCAGAGATTGGAGAGAAGCAGAGAGGAGATTT
>PVKH010009391.1:0-18855 GCA_004027955.1 Chaetophractus vellerosus
AGGCCGGGCAACGGGGACCGTTGGGCTCAGGCGTCCCCAAACGCGGGGGGCCAGGAATCAGGAGCTGCGCACAATGATAAGAAGGCGGCTGGGCGGCTGGTGGAGGGATGAGCAACGAACGGAGCACACACACCGACTCGGGAGACGAGGTTGGGCAACCAAGTCTAACTTTATTAGAAAAATGCTGCTACTTATAACATGTGGGGGTAAGGGGAGGAGGGAGTGCAACAGAGCAACTCCCGATTGGAGGAGACAAACAACGAATGGGGAAGCACAACTGGGCAGCCTCCGATTGGTGGAGGCTGGTGTGTGACAAGGCAGCCTCTGATTGGTGAAGGCTGGTATGCGACCAGGCAGCCTCCGATTGGTGGAGGCAGGTTTTGTGCCCATATGTGGCCAGGCAGCTTCTTGCAGGCAGGGAGAGGCGGAGTTGTACTATGGGGGAGAGTGGAGGGGTGGAGAGAGGTGGAGCTGCACTGCAGCAGGGAGGGGAGTGGAAGGGGAAAGGAGAAGCCATGCCACTGTGGCTGTCAGTCATCAGCATAACTTGAGAGGCTTCCGGCTACTGCTTGGGCTGCTGTTCTACCCCATTAAGCGCTGGGGGCTTTTAGACTGCCCCAGATCCTCCCACATTCAAATATTTTTTCAAACATAGCTCTTATTTGATGTTGATCCATTTTATCCCTTTATACTGACATATCTGTTTTGATAAAATATAATTAGTGGTTTCTACTCCCCTCTAGGAATAGTGTCAACTTTAAAAAAAAATATATATATATATATATATTTTTTTTTTAGGATACATTGATTACATAAATGTTACACAGAAATTTTAGGAGTACCCATAAGTGTCAACTTTTAAAAAGAAAACAAATCAAAGATTTATTTTAAATATTTAAATTTTTAAGCATTTAAACATTTAAAACATATTTAAAACAGCAATACAGAGAAAATACTGGAAATATATTCCATTCCAAAATTGTTTTTTCTATTCTACATCCTTTGCTTTTCCACAGGAATTTTAGAAGTAGCTTGTCAATTTCTATTTAAAAAACCCACTGGGATTTTCATTGGGATTGTGTTGAATCTATAGATCAGTTGGGGAATTGATAACAAGGTATATCTCTCCTATTTGTTTAGTTTATCTTTAATTTCTCTAAGCAATGTTTTGCAGTTTCCAATGTATATGTTTTGCATGTATTTTGTGGGATTTATCCCTAAAAATTTCATTCATTTTGGTACCATGTTAAATGGAATTGCTTCTTTAATTTCAATTTTTGATTGTTCATTGCTAGTAAAGAGATATAAAATGATTTTGTATATTAATCCTGTATCTTGAAAATTTATTAAATTCATTTATTAGTTCTAGTAGCTTATATGAATTCCATCAGATTTTATACATAGATGATCACACTGTATGTGAATAAAGGCAATTTTACTGCTTCCGTTCTAATCTGGATGTTGTTTTTTTGGTGGTGTTGGTCCTTGTTTCATTACACAGACAAGAACCTCTAGTATAATGTTGAATAGAAGTGGTGGGAACAAACATCCTTGTCTTGATTCTGATCACAGGGGCAAAATTATTCAGTCTTTTACCATTGTTGTGAAATTAGCTGTAGTTTATTCATAGATGCCATTATATCAGTCTGTGGAAGTTTCCTTCTATTCCTTGTTGGTGGAGAATTTTTTCTTTTTTTTTTTAATCAGGAATGACGTTAGATTTCATTAAATTTTTTTCCTGTGTCTATTCAGCTGATCATTGAATTTTATCATCTTCTTAATATGATGAATTAAATTGATTCATTTTGTAAATATTAAAACAAACTTGCATTTCTGGATAAACCATACTTGGTCATAATATATTATGAATGTTGTACATGGTTGGATTTGTTTAGCCAACATGTTGCTTAGAAATGCTGCATCTATGTTCATTAACAATTTGGGTCACTGGTACGGTGTGATTTCATTTTGATTCAATTCAAACTACTTTCCAATTTCTCTTTTGAATTTTTTTCTTTGACCTATTGGTTATTTAGAATTGTGTTATACAGATTATTCATATTTTGGGATTTGTAGTGAACTTTTGGTAATTGATTTCTAATTTTATTCTATTGTGGTTTTCTGACCTAGAATTAAGATTATCAGTTAAAATATAGGCTGTCCAGTTAAATCTGAATTTCAGATAAACATCAGATAAATAATTGTCTAAGCAGGTTCCACATATTACAGGGAACATACATTTGCTAAAAATATTATTTGATGTTTTCCTAAAATTCAAATATAAGTGAGTGTCTTTATTTGTCATTGTTAAATATACCAAGCTTAACTAAAATATGCTCTATCTTGGTAAATATTCTTTGTGCATTTCAGAAGAATGGATATTTTATTATTGTTCAGTGGAGTGTTCTAAAAATGTTAATACATTTATGTTGGTTGATAGTTTTTTTCAAGATTACTGTATTTTTGCTGATTTTCTTCTTATTTTATCAATTATTGAGGACTATTGAAATCTATGAATATTTGTGTATTTGTGTATTTTACCTTGAAGTTCTATCTGTTTTTGCTTCAAATATTTTGAAATTCTGTAAAAAGTGTATGTGTGTTTAGGACTGTTGTGTCCTCTTGGTGAATTGACCCCTTTATTATTATGAAATGAGATTCTTTATCCCTAGTAATCTTCTTTTCTCTGAACTCTACTTTGTCTGCTTTTAATACAGCCTCTCCAAATTTCTTTTGATAAGTGGGCTTATCTTTCTCTATGCAAATACTTTTATCCTATGTGTTTATGTTTAAATTCAGTTTCTTCTGGTAGCATATAGTTGGATCTTGCTTACTTATATCTGTTATTCCAACTTTTTCTTAAAAAAATTGCAATGTTTAAAATATTTACATTTGACATGATTATCAAAATGGTTAGGTTTATGTCTGTTATCTTGCTTTTTGTTTTCTATTTGTCCAATTGCTTTTCTTATATTTTCACCATTTTTTGAATTAAGAATATATTATTATGTATGTTATCTCCTTTGTTGGCTTATTAGTTATAACCCTGTTTTGTTATTGTAGTATTTGGTTTAGGGGTTTTACATCAAGGGATATTATTCCATAGCATGTATAGTATAGGAATTTCAAAAGAGTATACTTCCATATTTTTTCTCGATCATACTTTTTATTTCTACCTGTGATATAAACTCCATTCTACATTATTATTTTTTTTTATTTTGACTAAACTATAAGCACTTTGAGGTCAGGCACCACATCTGTTTTGCTTACTATTCAATTCAATGCCCACTGCCTAGCACACAGCATAACACAAAAAATAATGCCTGTAAATATTTTGGGGGTAAAGTAATAAAAGAATGAATGAAAAGACAATATTTCTATTTTTAAATTAATATTATTGTATGCTGTCCCTCATAACATTTATGAACATATTAAATATAATTATAAGAACTGTTTTCATATCCATCTTTGCTAATTCTTTCATATGTGTCAGTTCCAGGTCAATTTTGATTGACTTATTTCCCTCCTCAAAATGGGTCATATTTTCTTACTTCTTGTATGCCTAATAACCTTTGATTGGATGCCAGGTATCGGTAAACTCTACCTTGTTGGGTGTTGGGTATTTTTGTATTCCTATAAATATTCTTGGCTTTCATTACGGGACGCATTTAAGTGGTAACAGTTTGATCTTTTTTTTTTTTTAAAGATTTATTTATTTTATTACATATCTCCCCTCCCCCCTGCCGCGGCGACGCCCCGAGACTGGTCACTGCGCAGGCATGGCTTTCCCTGCTTGTGGGTGACTTCTGCTTCCATTCACAGCCAGCTCTCAGTTCACGGGTGGCTGGCTGCGCTCCATTCGCGGGCGACCTGCCCTGTCCGTGGCAGCTTTTTGCCCTGCCCACAGCTGCTCTGGCCCGCCCATGGCGGCTTGCCATTCTCAAGGCGGTCTGCCCGCTAGGAGAGGTCCCCGGGAACCAAACCCGGGGCCTCCCATGTGGTATGCTGGCGCCCTATCCACTGGGCTATCCAGCCTGCCCAACAGTTTGATCTTTTGGGTCTTGCTTTTAATATTGTTTAGGTAGGACCAGAGCAGCTTTTAATTTAGGGTGAATTATTCCCCACTGCGGAGGCAAACCCCTACTGAGTTTTCTAACCAATGACCAAGAATTATTATTGAAATTTACCCTTTTGGTTACTGGGCACTGTTTCCTCTAATTCTTTTGGATGGTTCTTTCCTCTGCCTGGGGTAATGTCTCAAATGCATGCACTGATGAGTATTCCCCTGAATACTTAAGGAGACCCTGTGTAGATCTCTAGAGTTATCTCTTGCCCAGCTCAATTCTAGCTTCCCAGGAGCCCACAGACTTGGGTCTTTCTCCTCAACTCAGCCAGTCTACCTGGGGATGCCTGAATTCCCTCTCACTGAGCCTTACCTGGAAGCGCTCAGGCAGGAATCTGGGAAGCAAGTGTAGAGCTCACTTCAGTTGTCTTATTTTGTTCTTATATAATGGTGTCATGCAATAGATATCATTCTTTAATTTGCTTTTCTTACTCAATAAAATATCTTTCAGTTCTTTCTGTGTTGGCCGATGTGTAACTAACTAATATTTTTTAGTCACTGCCTAATAGTTCAATATTTTGAAATATAATATTTTGCCATTCTTCTTTTGAATGAACATTTTGTTTTTTTTTCCCCCAAATTTTACTCTTGTAAGCTAGGTGCCATGAATATCTATGTACATGCTTCCTTATGTAAATATGTGGGTATTTCTCCAGGGTAGATAATGAATGGCAAGGAAATTTTATAGAGTTGAATTACCCTTCATGTGACTAAAATTAGACTCTCCCAGCAGAATATAAGATCACCATTTCCTCACAGTTTCCTCCCTAATTGATATAAACAAGGGTTAAAACTTTAGGGAAACTTACATAAAACATAATTGGTGTATTATCAATTCCCTAGGGCTTCCAAAACAAAGTACCACAAACGAGGTATCTTGAAACAACAGAAATTTATCCTCTCATAATTCTAGAGGCCAGAAGCCTGAACTCAAGGTGTTAACAGAGCCTCGTTCTCCCAGAAGGCTGTAGGTGAGTATCCTTTCTTGGCTCTTAGATTCTGGTGGTTACCAACAATCTTTCTCCTCTTCTTGTAAGGACACCAGACATATTGGATTAGGGATTGCCTTCATTCAGGGCAACCTCATTTTAACTTGATTACATCTGAAAAGATCCCATTTCCAAATAAGGTCACATCACATTCATAGGTCCTGGAGATTCCAAAGTATCTTTCGGGGGGACACACTCAAGCCATATCAATTGGCTATTTGAATTTCATCCTCAATAAAATTTCAAGTCATATATTTGCTCATTTCCAATTGGGATGTATGTTTGTTCTCTTACCATTTTTGCAAAGATATAAAATAATTATAAAATATATATTTTGCATTGGGGGATGGATGTAGCTCAGTGCTTGAGCACCTGCTTTGCACGTACGAGGTCTTGGGTTCAATCCCTGGTGCCACCTTAAAATGTATATATATATTGCATATTTATTTATGTTTATATATTTCTAAATATGTGTGTGTGGAAATTGTTAAATACTACAAATATTTCATGCAAGGTTTCACTTTTTGTGTCTGATATAAGGAAGTCTTTTTAATGAAAGTTTATCAACATTTTCTTCTAGTACTTGTAGGACTTAGATTTACATATTTAAATCTGGAATATACCTTATTTTTGTGGGAAATGTGAGCTAAACTTCTAAATCCTATTTTTGTCCAAATGTATAAGCCATTGTCTCAATGAAATTAATTGAATAAGCCATCCTTTCTTCACTGATTTGGAATGTCCCCTTTATTTATGCAAATATCTGCTAAGACACTTCCACAAGTTTTGAAGTGTTTTCATTCATGTTCTCTCAGTTTATCCTCACCATGACTCTGTGAGGTAAGAGCAAAGATAGTAGATGCTTACGTTTACTATGTAAAGAAACTCATAGTCAGAATTGTTTGAATAAGGCTAAGCAGCATTCAAGAAACTGAGCGAACTTTGGACTCGAATTCCATGCCCTTTCATGGCTCAAGATTTGCAACCAATTTGTTTTCCTGATCTCTTGGCTCAATGTGGATTTTAAGCAGGTTCACGATGTAAACAAAGTGGTTTTACTTCCCCTCTTGAAAGTAACTAATTTCAGATAACTTTTTATCTCAGATAACTCAGGAAATTGACAGAGTATGGAAAATGTCACATTTGTCTTTAGATTATTATGTTCCTCAATTTTTCATGGCATGGGGGCACAGCCATAAATCAGTCTGCTCAGTTCCCAAGAGCATACAAAGTGTGTAATAATCATTTGGGGTGGCTTCTTAGTTTATGCACATTGTGGGCATCTTTCCTTTTCTTTGAGAGCACAGAAAGCTTGACTGATACAGAAGATGGCAGGAAGAACAAAACACTTTAATTGTCTCTTAAGAACAAAGTCGCCAGAAGCTTTTTATCTTTAATGAAAGTGCACCTGTAAATGACTGAGCATCACCATCCATTTTCACCCATATGCAGCTGATGAGTAAGTGAAATAGGTGTTCATTAAAAATAAAAGCAAAGCAATCAGAAGGACTGAAACACAAAGATCAACACCCATTATCAGAGAGAGGAAATGGTGTGCTAAAGAAGTATTTGCTTTGTGACTAGTTTCAATCTACTGCAGGCTATGAAGTGATAATCTCTGACTATTTTTATTCCCAGCAAATGTCAGCCATGTCATTTCTGTTTACGGATGAGTGGGTTTCAATCTTGAATGTTTATTCTCTGCCTCTAATACAGAAAAAAAAAAAAAGAGTTTCCTAGCTTGCTTCTGGGAACAAAATATTGTCAGCGTTTGTTTTCTGAACTAGACCAAGAGAAGAAACAGGGAGTTACTCTATGTGTATGATTAGATTGCAGCTTTAGGAGACCACAACGCAGACTTCATGCTAATAAAAAAAAGAGCAAGTGAAGGAGAACAATTATATACTATTTCTTCACTGTAGGAGCAAGGTAAAATCCAGGATGTAAAATTCACAGATTAATTGTTTTCAGCACCACTTGGAACCTTTCTATCTCAACCAACTCATATATTAGATCTACATAAGGAAATACTTAGTATTGTGAATTTTTGGATCCAGATTTTAGTCTGCCTATTAAATTTCCAGTACCATATAGTTGAATTTAAAGATAGAAAATGGATTGTAATTATATCACTGCATTACATTTCACTATTGCAAAGATGGTTTCTCCTGCCAAATGGTAGCATAAAACATAAGCTAATAATAGAAACCTTAACAACAGGCATCTTGATATTAATAAGGAATTCTGGAAATAAATGAAGATAGCCCCAACCTGAATTTTCTTAGTTTGCAGAATCCAACTTATTGTTACATGGTTTAAACTTTCTTGAAGTCTGGAGAGATTATTCATTGAATGTCTTTATAAGTAATACTTTTCCTCCACATTCTCTCATGCATGTAATTTAATCTAATTTTATCTTTAAGGAACAGTGAGAGTGGCTCACAGGGGCATTTTCATTGATCCCCTCACCTGCTTAGACATATATCATATTTATGTTACAAAACGCCTTGCTTATAGATAATTATCTGGTAATTGTTTGATATTCATTATTGAATTCAATAACATTCTTTGATATGAGAAACTGGTGTCAGACACCTGGGCAGTAGGTATATGCACCCCAAAATAGCAGAAAGGGGAATTGATTTAATAAAAACTTTCCTTGAACATTTCCCCCTGAATTGTTAGAGACAGGGACAGCATTTCTATTTGTGCTCTACAATTCTGCTACATTGTGAGAGCTCAACCAGCAGAAAATTACAACTGTCAGGATGAAAATCCTCTTTATTGCAAAGATGTGGTATAAATGTGAATTTGTTGAGTTTAAAAATAAATGCCCATATCCACAAAGATTCTTATGTGTCTAAATTGAACTCAATATATACTTTCAAAATGAAAAGGTTATATCTTTATGCAACATAGTTTCTCTCTTTAAACTGCACAAATAAGCTTGAACAAGAAATGATCTTCATTTCAAGTACACATATATGAAAATTAGCCTCAGTACTATCATGTTTGGGGGAATTGGATAAGTAAGTTTAATTCCTTTCAGTAAAACTATTTTAGCATACTGATTATTAGTTATGAGCTTTCTATAAAAATGAATTTTCATTTGAAAATAAAATCAAATTTAAAGTTCAACGGACTTGTAGATTGAATGATACTTACTGAAAATTATTATTTGAATGCACGTTAAGATAGCTGGGGTTACACAACATAAGCTGAGATGTATAGGAGTTGGAAATTTTAGCTCCTCACTTAGAAATTGTTCCAGAGAGCTGTGTTTTTCTTTATAATGAACTGACACTTGTCAACGACCTTTGAATATCCTTAACTGTGAATATGAGGATAAGCAGATTTGACAGCTCAGTTTGTTCCAGACTGAAATCTTTAGCATCCCCCCTTAACCACCAAATCTGCTCCATCCCCCAAAGCCCCCCATTTCAGTGAAAGTCATCACTGTACACCTGAGCACCAATTCTGAAATTTGACGGGCATTCCTTACATCATTTCCCTTTCTTCCCATTGCCAGTCACCACACTTACTACCTTTTCTTCCCACATGTCACTCACATTCATCCACTTTACTATATCCCCCACATCACTCTGCTTGCTCAGGCTGTCTGTATTACTGAAGTCTCCTGACTTCCCGACTGCTTTCCTTCTCTCCAATCTTGATTTTTCTCTCTCCCAATTCTAAAATCTAAGATGAGATATTCCTTTACCATGAAAGTATGATTGTATTCTCCTGCTTAAGATAATTCAATGGCTACCTCTTGCTCAGAAAGTATTATCCAAACCTCCTAGCATGGATCATTAGATGCTTTATAACCACTTCCTACCCTGGCTCCATTTTTGTGCCTGATGACCGAGGCAGCCACCAACTCCCCACCTACTCCCATTTGACACCCCTTGCCACACCTGACTCTTCCAGCTCTTCTGACTTCCTTCAATTTCTAGAACTGCACAAAATTTCATACCTTTGAACATTTGCACATGCTTTTCTCTGCCAGAGAAACTCTTAGACCTGCCAGGAATATTCTTATTCCTCATCTTTGACTATCTAAGTTTCATTCATCTTTTAGGCTAGTGGATTTCAAACACATTTTTGGATATGACCCATCTTAAAAATAAATTTAATATAAGTATTGTATATTGTGGTTGGGAATGTAAAATGATATAACTGCTGTGGAATACAGTTTGGTGATTCCTCAGAAAGGTAAACATAAATTTACCATATAACCCCACTGTGGCAGTTTGATATTGCTTATGAATTCCAAAATAGATATTGGATTATGTTTGTGAACTGGTCTTTTCCTCTGGGGATATTAGATTATATTGGATTCAGAGGTTTCACTTTACTTGATTAAATAATGATTAAGGCTTTGATTGGGCCACATCAGCAGGATGTTCTGTCCCTGCCCCCTTGTGGGTAGAGACTCAGAGAAACTGCACTGCAGAGAAGGGAGGTTGGAGTTTTTGAGTTGGAGCCTGGGAAGTAAACACATAGGAGAGAGCAGAGTAGCTGAGCCTAGAGAGAACTGAGCCTTGGGAGAGAGATGAGGATTATCACAGCCTACAGCTGACATTGGAAGAAGCTGGGACCACAAAGCCTTACGACAAAGAAGAAGGCTGAATGCCAGCAACCATCTTGTTCCAACACATGGCAACAGACTTTGGTGAGGGAAGTAGTTTCTGCTTTATGGCCTGGTAACTGTAAGCTTCTACCCCAAATAAATACCCTTTATGAAAGCCAACAGATTTCTGGTATTTTGCATCAGCACCTTTTTGGTTGACTAATATACCCACAATCCCATTTTTAGGAATATATCCAAAAATATTGGAAGCAGGGACTCAAAGAGATATCTGTACACCAATGTTCATAGCAGCATTATTCACAACAGCCAAAAGGTAAGAGCAAACCTATTGTCCATCAACAGGTGGATAGATAAATAAAATGTAATAAATACATATCATGGCATATTATTCAGCCATAAAAAAGAATAAAGTTCTGATGCATGCAACAACATGCATGAAACTCGAAGATATCATGTTGAGTGAAATAAGCCAGATACAAAGGAACAAATATTGTATGGTTTCGCATATATGAAATATCTGGAATATGCAAATTCAGAGAGACAGAAAGTAGATTACAAGCTGCCAGGGATGGGAAGGTGTAGGTTGGGGTGCTAATACTTAATAGGTACAGTGTTTCTGTTGGGGGGTTGAAAAACGTTTTGGATCATGGTGATGATAGCACAACATTGTGCATTTAATTAATACCTCTGAATTCCATACTTGAAAGTGGTTAAAATAGGAAATTTTATGTTGTATACAAAATAGCACAATAAAAAGTTTAAAAGACAGATCATTCCTACACATACCCAATTGGGAAAGAAAGGTTTTATAAAAGAATACTCACTTTTTATACGTGCAATGTGGTTTCATGGTTTCTCTTATTTTCTACTCTACTCAATTTACTAAATTCATTTTATAACCCCGAATACTGTTTCCTCTAAAAGTCTTCCCTGACCCACTTTAAACTACTTGATACTCCTGCTATGTGATTCACTGAACCATGCACTTCCCGTATTACAACACTTAACATATATCATGCTGTTATTTATTTAGTTTTCTGCCTTCCCCAAAGAATAGAAGTGCAGGGAGGGCTGCCTCAGCACCTGTCATTTACCATCGTGGACTCTACATCAAATATGCTGCCTGTCATACATTAGGTGTTTTAAAATTAATGCTGAAGGATTGAATCAATTAAAAGTGAAATTCTGATCTCTTTCATGAATAGTACTAAAAAAATCAAATATTTCTCCTAAGTAAGACACCTAACAGTGAATCATTTCAAATATGTGTTCAAGAAAACTTTTTAAAAAGTTAACGAAAGATTTAATGAAAAATACAAAAATGACAGTAATAAAGAAGAGAAAAAATGTATCTCTAAAGTGGCTAAACTTCACCTTGTTTATACTGTTTTGTATAGGTTATGAACTACAAAATGCCAGTTCACACTGGGAGGATATCCTGAGAGAAATACATATCTCTAACTATTGTTCCGTATGGAATATGTCCCAAGAGAAATCACACATGTACCTTATTATTTAAAAGTCAAAACAATTAGTCTTTCTTTCTGTACAAATATTTTAAAAAACTACATTCCAAATTTATGAGTCAGTTTGGTTAATTTTAGCTCTGAGCATGAAAATAAATAGTATTCTTCTCCCAGCCCATGGTGTTCATTCTCCATTTTGATGTGACTTGCCAAGATTTTTCAAACACATTTGTGACCTTGATTTTAGCTATTTAGAACTCCTACTTATATTTTAATACAGTATTGGCTGGGACTAGAACAAAGTTGTTCTTTTGGGGGGTGACATCAGTGATCTTTTTGGACATCAAATATTGGCAAAAACAATATTCCCCAATTTTTTCATTACTTTAAACACTAATTTATGGGCCATTTAATCTATTTATTACTATTTCATAAATCACAATAATATTGTTGCAAAAGATCTTTACAAAGATCTCTTTCTTTTCCATGAACGTAGTAAGAATTTGAATAAGCTATTTTTTGGTGCTGATAAGATTTTTCTTATACATCAACTACATAGGCAGAAGAATCAGTATAGTGATCAGTTTATAAGGGCTACAGTCCTACGCTATATGTGTCTTTGAAATCACCATACACTGTGTAGGTAATAACAGAAATTCATTTCTTCAAATAAGGCAATAGTTCATTTGAGATAGACAATTCATATGGAAAATTTTAAGCTAAGTAAAAATTCTTAACTCTCAGCTAAATAATGATTATCCCTCCTGAATCAGGGTAATTTTTGCATCAAGTAATGAAAACTTCACTAAAACTTGCTTAAACAACAGAGAAATTCATTATTTCATGTAAGAGAAATCCATAATTTATAACACAATTTACATGTTGGTTGATAAAAAAATTTGATGATGTTATAAAATACGTGATTTCTCTCCATCTCTCAGATAAGCTAGAATCCTTCCCCAGCCAGTTATGAGATGGCTGCATCAGCTCCTTATATGACAGTTCCAGAGAAAAAAATCCCATCACATTTTTTGTATCTTAGTAGTGACAAAAGTTTTTCTAAACATCCCCTCATCACCAACATCCCCACCAGCAAATTTTCCCTCAAATCTCAGTGGTCAAAATTGGGTCATATGCCCTTTTGTGACCCAAGACCCAGCAAGGGGAATGAGTTGCCCTTAGACCAAGAAGCTGTATAGTGTAGGTTGTTGATGAAGTGGGAGTTCTCTACTTCATCATGAAGAGTAGATACCTGAACAAATCTGGAAATTTTGGTCAAAGAATATAAGGAACAGCTGCTAGGGAGGCAAAAAAAGGGGCATTCCCTCACAATTTTCCCTTATATACATATGGATATGTGGATAAATATCCATAAGGCTTTAAATAATTAATAATTACTGCACAACAAAGACTGTATTTTTATAAACTACAATATGCTTCATTATGTTAAGGAAATAAATATCTCCATGTGTGTTTCTATCTGCACCCTAAAGCCATCATTTCTGGGCCAAGAGCAACTGATTACGATGAAAAATAAGAACGATTAGGTAAGTTGAGTAAAAGTGGTGGAGATACTCAAAGTACATAGCTGGAAGTTCAAACTTTACTGAAGAGCCATTATTAAACTTGATTTGAAGTCAGTACAGAGGCGTAAATAGACAATCATGTGAACTAAATACCTAAGATGATTTTTGTCTCTCTTCTTCAGCACAGGGTGATTGTCTCTTCCATCCCATCTGAATCCATCTTTTACATTAATTGTTGATTCTCACTCCTGTTAAGAAAAAAAGTGAGAACTTTTGGACAACAACCTCCTTATTTAATATTCCCCTCTCCAATTTGCTTGATGAAAGGAAAATTGAAAGTATTGAATAAGAGGGTAGTTAGTGGTCATGGTGGAGCATGGATTATTTCCTGTTTTGTTAGAGTTTTTAGACTACTTTGAATGTTACCGAAATAATAGTTTAAGTTTCTTTAAAATAAAAGATAAATATGAACGTTCTTCCACACCATTCATTAGTCCATTGTAGGAGATCATAGTCCATAAAACAATGAAAAAATAAATAGGCCCAGATCTTCAAAAATGGAATGGTTACGCATGTGTAAAATGTGGAATTTGGATCAAATGATCTCTGCTCTCTTTCAGGTGCAAATGTTGATGTGTCCATGTGAGTAGATCTGTTTAAAAGCAAGAATGAATATTATGTTTTCTGTTCTTTTATTCTATCTGGAAAAGCTTTTCAAGCCAATTTTGGAATTTACTTTTAGTAGATAGTTCATGGCATTATATTTTTAAAGTATAATGAGATATCAGTCCCATTGATTTCAATGAATTAAAACTTTATTGTAAGAAATGAAAAAAATACCTGTTATTTTCAAATTCAGAATATTGTCCCAGTTTCCAAAAGAACAAAGTATAACTTTAAGTTATGACTGATTAATCATACTTACAATGACACATAGGTAAAGTACATGTTTAACACATGACCACCTCCATTGTAATTTGAAATTAAAAATGCAACAAAGTATATAGTTAAGTGAAAATTGCTACCTATATTCATATCCTCTCTGTTCTGACATGGTGTGTGTGTGTGCACGATGTGTTTTAAACAGGGCTTTTAAAATAAATTATTTTTAATTTTTAGTTCTTTCATTTTTCACTGTTAATTAATGCTATATCCAAGTCAAAATGACTAAGACATGCCAAAAGTATGTAAGTGAAGAGGATGGCTAATCATAAACAGGGTTCTTAGGTCACCATTGCAATGATATTATACTGACATTAAAAATAAAAAAGAAAAATATGTTCTGCTGGGGAAGTTCTCCTCTTGGTTCACCTTGGTCAAGCCTTACCTACCTTCACATTTCTTACCATAAGTCAATTCCTGAAGATTTTCTCCTCTTGACTAGCTTAACTGCCCCTACTGAAATACCTTAAAGAGCCGTTTATCCCTTCTCCCCAGCATTTATTCCATTGCTTATTTAATTATTTGATTGCAATCTGTTTCTCCCATTAAACTTTAAGCACCCTGAAGACAGGTACCATGTCTACTATGCTTATTGTTAAACTTCCATTCCTTATCATACAGCTTAATATGAAATGTGTCCCCAAAGAATCTTTTGTATGAATCAATAAAAGATTAAATGAAAAAGAATATTTTTAGTTTTCTTAATTTGTGTTTTTGTGATGTAATTCATAAAAATATTATGAATATGTTAATACATTCTTTATCTCATGTGTCATGCAATAGACACATTTTCTAATATTAAAATTTTAATGTTCCAGAACCCTTAATACCAAACACAAATAAATACTGGGTAGCTATAGTATGAAAACAACCTGCCAATTTAAAATTTTATAAATAAACAAAACTCGTTATTGACCCCTTTAACAGTTTGGCGTTATTTATGGATTCCAAAACTAGATATTAGATTATGTTTGTGAACTGGTCTGTCCCTCAGGGCATGTTAGATTATATTGGATTCAGAGGTTTCACTTTTACTTGATTAAATAATGACTAAGGCTTTAATTGGGCCAAGTCAGTAGGACATGAACTCCCCCGTCCCTTGGTCGGCGGGGACTCACAGAGAAACCGCACTGCATAGAAGGGAGGTTGGAGTTTTCAGCTGGAGCCTGGGAAGTAAACCCACAGGAGAAGAATACAGAGGAATACAGACAACTCCACAGACACGGCAGAGGCCCTGGGAAGAGAGATGAGCCATTCGCCTGATAGTCTAGAGCTGACCTCACTTTTTTTTTTTTTTTAATTTTCTTTCTCCCTGCACTTACCCATTGGGTCTTACATGTTGTTGATTCTATCTCCTCATTAGTTCTTTCAGTCATCAATTTCCTGCTTTCCCAATTCTGGCTTTCTTCATTTCCAATCTGTGCTGAAAACAAGAGTAGAGTATCTGGTCTCCATCTCTAGTTTCATCTTAATCCATTTAATTCTCTTTAATGATGCTGGAGTTATTTTCCTAATACATATATCTGCTCAACACTTGCCCCTGATTTCCTGGGATTCATTATGAAGTCCATACTTGGAATGGTTTAAAGACCAATAATAATTTTGTCCTGTAACATTTTCAGCCCACTTCATTCTCTTATAGGTTTCATATCCTGCAATTTAGCTATTCTCAATCCTTTGTTTTCCCCATGTCCATCCTTCTGCCATAACTATTCTTTCTCCCTTGGCTTTATCCACATTAAAAACTCCTCCTTCTTCTGAAATACTCAGCTTAATGTTATTTCTTCATTGAAGATTTCTTTAGAGCAACAAATGATAGAAACAACAACACAAAAGAATAGATGACACATTTTTTCATTTAAAAATTGCACTGAAGTATATCATTCATAATTGAACATATACAAACAATAAGTATATAGCAAAAGTTGTGAACTTACACAAGAAACATGCATAATATAAAGGGCTCCCATACATCACCCCACCAACAACACCTTGCATTGTTTGTAACATTTGTCATAAATGATGAAAGAGCATCATCAAAATGTTACTACTAATTATATTTCACATATTACATTTGGTGTATTTTCCCCCAACCCACCCTATTAGTAACATCTTGTATTCGTATTAGATATTTGTTATAGTTCATGAAAGAATGTTCTTATATTCGTTTTGTTAACCACAGCCCATCATCCACCACAGGATTCATTGTGTTATACAGTCCTATGTTCTGTACAATCCATTCAAAGTATACACTCAGTGGCTCTCGTTTTCATCACAAGGTTGTGCTGTCTTCACCTCAATGAATTTTAGAAGGAAAAAATCTCATACCTACTTTTTTTTTAAGATTTGTTTTTATTTATTATACATCTCCCCCTTTTTGCCTGTTCTTGCTGTGTTCATTTTTCTCTGCGTTCCTCTGTGTCTGCTTGTCTCCCCCTGCTGGGGCGACCTGCTGAGTCAGCTCACCAGTGTGGCGGCCTGCCTGCTCGTGGGGTCTTGCCCTTGCTCGCGGGGGCTTGCCTTTGCCCACGGGGGCTTGCCTTTTTGCCTGCCCACGGGGGTTTGCCTTTGCCTGTGGCGGCGTGCCATGCCCATGTTGGCTTGCCTTCTCGAGGCAGTCCGCCCATTCGAGGAGGCCCGGAGACCCGACCCGGGGCCTCCCATGTGGTAAACCGGTGCCCTACCAACTGGGCTATACAGCCGGCCCCTCATACCTTCTTATATCCCCCTATTATTTACCCTTAGAATTGATATATCAATTCTGTTTTTGCTATTGTTGCAAAAATATTACAATATTACTGTTAACTATTGTCCTGAAGTCATGTTAGTTATATTTTCCCATATATCACCATATTATTAACACTTTGTAAAAAGAAGATCATTCTTATATTTACACTATTAACCACAATCTTCAGCCACCACCGAAATCACTATGTTATACATTCCCTAGATTTCTCTCTACTTTCCTTTCAATTGGCATTCACTTCCACATACTACCCCTTTCAGCAGCAATTGCATTTATAAAGCAGCAGTCTTAGTTATGTTCATTATGCGTTACTCTTAACTCTATTCATTTCCACACTTTTACAACTAAGCTTATTAATAATGCTGCATACATTAAGCATCAGCTCTGATTTTCAACCCACCTTCTATTTCTTGATAAACTGCACTCTAAAGTCTACCTCCGTGAGTTTACTCATTGTAATTAGTTCATATTAGTGGGACCATACAATATTTGTCCTTTTGTGTCTGGCTTATTTCACTCAACATAATGTCCTCAAGATTCATACATGTTGTCATCTACATCCCAGTTTCATTTCTTCTTACAGATAAATAGT
This sequence comes from Chaetophractus vellerosus, assembly GCA_004027955.1. Classification (NCBI taxonomy): domain Eukaryota; kingdom Metazoa; phylum Chordata; class Mammalia; order Cingulata; family Chlamyphoridae; genus Chaetophractus; species Chaetophractus vellerosus. The sequence continues at coordinate 16,979 of PVKH010009391.1, forward strand.
ATTCCATTGTATGCATATATGACATTTTGTTTATCCATTCATCGGTTGATGGAAACCTGCTGTTTCCACATTTTAGGAGTTGTGAATAATGCTGCTACCAACATCAGTGTGCAAATATCAGTTCATGTCCTTACTTTCAGTTCTTCTGAATATATTCCTTGAAATGAGAGGAACTACCAAAATGTCTTCCACAGAGTCGATTTTTCATTACCACCAACAATGAAGGAGTATTCCTATTTCTCACATCCTCTCCAGCACTCGTAGTTTTCTGTGTGTGTGTTTTTAAATTATAGCCATTCTATAAGGTATGAAAAAATATGTCATTGTAGTTTTGATTTGTACTTCCCTAAGAGCTAGTGATGTTGGACATTTTCTCATGTGCTTTTTGGCCATTTGTAGTTCCTCTTTTGGAAAAATGTCATTCAAGTCTTTTCCTCATTTTTAAATTTGGTTGCTTGTCTTTTTTAATCATTGAGTTATATGACCTCTTTATAATAGCATGGATATCAAACCCTTATCAGATACGTAATTTCCAAATATTTTCTCCCATTGACCAGGGTGCTATTTTACTTTCTTGACAAAATCTTTTGAAACACAAAAGTTTAGTTTTGAGGCAATACCATTTATATATTTTCTCTTTCATTGCTTATGCTTTGGCTGTAAGTTTTAAGAAACCACCACCTACAACAAGATCTTGAAGCTGTTTCTCTACAATTTTGTCTAGGATTTTATGATTGTAGCTTTTATATTTAGGTCTTTGATCCATTTTGAATTAATTTTTGTATAAGGTCTGAGGTAGGGGTCCTCTTTCTTTTTTTTGTATATGGATATTCATTTCTTCCAGCACCATTTGTTGAATAGGCTGTTCTGGCCCAGCTGGGTGGGCTTGATGGCCTTATAAAAAAAATCACTTGACTGTAAATGTGAGGATCTATTTCTGAATTCTCCATTTGATTCCATTGACCAACATGTCTATATTTATGTCAGTATCATGGTGTTTTTACTACTGTAGCTAAATAATATGTTTTAAAGTCAGGAAGTGAGTTTCCCCCAACTTCATTTTTCTTTTTAAAATATATTTTGGCTATTTGGGCCCCTTACCCTTCCAAATAAATTTGGTAATTGGTTTTTCCAATTTTACATAAAAGGCTGTTGGAAATTTTGTTGGGATTGCAATGAATCAGTAGGTCAATTTGCCTAGAATTGACATCTTAATGATATTTAGTCTCCCAATCCATGAACATGGAATGTTCTTCCATTTACTTGGGCCTTCTTTGGTTTCTTTTAGCAATGTTTTGTAGTTTCCCGATACAAATCCTTTATGTCCTTGGTTAAGTTTATTCCTAAATATTTGATCCTTTTAGTTGCTATTTTAAATGGGATTTTCCCTGACTTCCTCCTCAGATTGCTCATTAGCAGAGTGTAGAAATGCTATCTAGTTTGATCTCAGGTTCTTTATACCTCTCTGCTTAAATTTAGGAAGATTAATTGTGATCTCTGAATAATAACTCAGTTTCCTCATATGTAAAATGTACATATAAAACCAAAAACCTTGTTATCTTAAATAAATGTTAATTTCATTTTCCTCAGGGATGTGCTCAAGTGAGAGCAAATTACTCCGTTCTCTCTGTGAGGTTTTAAGTAAATAGCTCTCCAGTAAGTTCTTTCTCAGAGATTGTATTTTATAGCCAGTTATTTTTTTCCCACCACTGAATAAATTGTGAAGAAAATATATATCCCACAGTTTTAAAAATTTTCAATATCTAAGTCACAGAGCAGATATTTAATAAATACTGGTGCAATTTAAAAATGAATGATATTAAGCAATTTGTTCAATCAAAATATCAGTGTATATTGATAAACACCTAGATGAAAAT